>JAIUCV010002503.1:0-45856 GCA_026724425.1 Erythrophleum ivorense
TAGAATTAGTTATGAATTTCAGAAATTTGTATCAGTAAACTGAACAACAGCCCAGGCAGCCAGCGACTCTGTAGCTTTTTAGATGTCAAACGTCTTGTGTGATAAATTTTATGACCTGGGCATATTTTTATTGTGAAGTAGACATCCTAAGGTTTCCATAATGGCAAAGATTGCATGATTTTGAACTTTCTAGATTTAGTTATGATTTTTCAAAGTTGGGTCAGAAAATGGAGCAAATCTGGCCGAAAATGTGCTTGTTTGTTTTGAGCTCCATTTCGGTTTCCTTGGGTTGTACCCATGTTTTTGTGATACAAATGAGTTGTAATAATGAAATTAAATATGAGGAAGTATAGTACAAGCTCACACAGTCACATGACACCAAATTAAATTTTTTTTGACATAGCGCAACGTGGAAAAAGTTTATTAATTTCATCCCCTTTTTATATGATCTTGTGGGATTGATAATACAAAGCTTATAAATGGCATCAAATGAGCTAGAAGTTATAGTGTTACACTTAACATATTGGGCCAAGGTTCAATAGGTTGGGCTGTAGAATTTTTAATATTAGGAATGGAGTGTGTTGATCCAATAGCCCAAGACCGATTTGGACTCACTTCCTCAAGTTTGGGCTAAGGTTAAATAGGTTCTTATCTCACTTAAATTCACTCACAAGTTTTAGGCTTCTAGAAAATTTAAGTTGGGCTTACAAGAAAGTTAGTATGGGGCTCTCCTACTAAGCCATAGTATAATTAGGCTTCGATATTAAGCCTTAAACATAATTGAACTAATTATAAGGCCCTAATTAAGTATAAATCTCTCTTAATTGATTTTGCTAATTAATTCATGTCAACTCCGTAACCACCATAATTAGTCTTAATTAATTTCGGGGTGTTACACCTTAAAAGTAAGTGAAGTAAATCCAAAAGTCCCAAGAAAGGTGGATGAGGCTAGACCAATGCCCTAGAGAGTTTATGTTTGCTATGTATGAGTTTATGTGATAAGAAAAATGTTTTATGTGTACTCATTAATAGTTTGAATATCATGCATACATTATTTGACTTGTAAATATATCTATTATGTATGTTTGAAAGGGTTAAGAGCTACTGGAATTCTTTGAATCTCACTCTTCCCCCACACATATTTAACTATGTCTAGGTGAGCCAAGTGGACAAAGAAATTGAAGCCAACAACCTTAAGAAGCAAGACTTTGACAAAGAGATAGAGAAATTGTGACAACCCTAACTTTTAATCATTGTAATTAAGGTCAAATACGTGATTAATAACCATAAATCAGGGTTACAAGACATTACAACTAATTACATTTAGAAAATGCAAAGAAATTTGAACCGTAATGTTATTAGAGTCATCAACCAAATAATTATAAGCATTGATGTACACAAGGGAAACAAACACTCATTTATAAGCCTTTGATTCTATTATCCATTAATTCCAACTCACAAGAATCTTCTATCAATGTTTCTAAGTCATTCTTTAAGGTCACCATATGAAACACCAAGATTTCTAGTTTAGAATGAGAGTTTAGAACTGTTAGCCACGGCTAAATGTCTCTGCGCTGTGGCCAACTACTCTCAGGTTCACTTTTCTATCTTCCCAGGGCCACGGCGAGTTGGAGCTTCACCGCAGCTAACTTATATGGCATTGCAACGAGAAAACCTCTTGAAGCCTACCTCACTTGCCTCTTGCTATTGGCCACGGCTAATTCCTCCTTTTGCCGCAGCTAATTCCTCTCTGGAATGCCTGACTCATTTTCACAAAAGTTTGTTGCAGCCAATTCCCATTTAACCATGGTGAATTACCCTCTGGACAACTCCCAATTTGGCTTCTCACATTTTGCCGCAATGAATTGCTCTCTGGTACTCTCCCTGGACAACTTCGCCTCTATTGGCCATGACTAATAATATTTTGGCCGCAGCGAAATGCCTTCTGATCTTACAACTTCTAAAGTCTTATCTCATACTCTCCACTCTCCCTCTAATTACACCTTAAGGCCACTCTACCTTAATTTATGGGGTTCCAATAGTTTTCACTAGCCTAATTTACCTAGCTTATCTATCATTACTAGTTCAAGATTTAAATGTTAATTTCTACTCCTCCAACTACCCTATATCAACAAGTCCATAGAGTAATAATAGTAAGAGTTCATAAACTATCAACCATTATCATTCAATACATATTCTATTAGAGATTCCATACATCACTTATTCAAATCAAAAATTTAATATATCCTATGATGACATTTCCAATAGTAGACCATATCATAAATTCAACAAAGTTCATACATTAGATACTATAAGTTCATACATCACTACCAAGCTATAATGAGACTTAACTCTTTAATAGATACATTCCAACTAATCAAAATATAAATGCCTACACTTGGCAATATGATTACATGATGATGCTATATAAACGAATAATAAAATTGCATCTATTCTACTCAGATCAGCGTAAGTGTAGCCTCCTCCACACATGGCTAGAGCTCATAGATTTTTATCAACTTACTTTCCCTTATCCTTACCTGAAGGGCCTTCACCTAAAAGTATGATCCCATGAAATGGGGTGAGATGTAAATCTCAGTAACTAAGGCAAATTTCATTCATATATTCTAGTTTAATTCACATATATGCATGATTTCATATAAGCATAAGAAAATGCACCAACAATATTAGTAAATGAAATAATTAGGCTATCCATGATTATTATCTCATATTAGTAATCATAACTCCATATATTAAAGGCCAATAACACCGGGAAAGGCCCATCCACGGCATCTACTCCCCATTGAGCACAACCAAGGCTCAGTGTATCTGAGGTTTAATCATAACCTGGTACCCGATCGAAGCACACACACGGGTGGCAGCTGCACCACAGCTCCATCATGGACTTACAAAGTCCAATCACATATAACAGATAGCCAACCAATTCATTTAGCATTAAAATCATAATCATGCAGCAAATACAAAATTAAAACAGATATATGCATGGAATTAGCATGAACCTCGGTTACCTTACTTATAGCCAATCTTCTAAGAGCCAATTGAATGCTACATCAGCCTATGGACACAAAATCAAGCCATTTCTATCCCTAATTATAGTTTATATCAATAAACCCATTACTTAAGGAGTTAAGCTATATAGAACTACTCAGAAACACTTATCCAATCACCAAGAGCCTCTAATTTTGGGTTTTGTCTTCCCTAGACCAGAAACATCAAAATATTACTCCATACCATAGGAAAATTCATACAAAATTAAGGCCCATACTATAAGTCTACTATGGGGGTCTTAAACCAGTAGAAAATGCATTAAAATGAAGAATTTATACTTACCTAATAACACCCTCAGCCCTAACCTAAGAAATTTCACCAAGAAAATCCCAAATAACCATATTTCAAATTTTGGGTATAGTGAAAATGCTCCAAATGAAAAACCAATCAGGCTAAAATGAAGAGAAAGAGAAAGAGAAAGAGATTAAGTTATACAACTATGACCTTAACTGAATCTTGCACTAGAAGTGAGAATTAGTGGAAATATATCAAGAATCCTAGCCTCCCCTTTCGACCTCTAAATTTTCCTTTTGTTTCTTATGTTTCTACAAAATGAGGGTGGCCAAAATGATTTTTTAGGGTTTTAAGTTGAGTTCTAAATCGGTTATGGGTCAACCAATCAGCCCAAGGACCTATTAGGCTCCCACTAGTTGTTGGGTTGAAGTTGAAGTTGTAAGTTGTTGGGCTAACTTCAATAATTCAGACTTTTAGTTAGGTTGGGTCAATTTTTCAAGAGCCCACTTAATTGAAGTCTGCATAAGGGGTATTGGGTCAATTATAAGGGCTTATATAAATTGGGTCTGCACCTAAAATTATTAGGCCTCCATTGGTTCCCAACCTTGGCCTACTTAATTTAATTTGGATCTAGATGGGATTTATAACTCAATTAAATCTCAAACTCATATTAATAATTTATCTCTTTAAAATTTTCATTTACTTAACTTGCCTAATTATTCCATATTAATTATCTTAATTAACCTAAATCCATGATTAACACCTTAATTAATTTTAGGGTGTTACAGAAATGGCCTCTTTGTTTGTATTTTGATGTCAAGAATTGTAACCATGAGGTATATATATATAATGTAAACCCTTGAGCATGTTCTAATTATATATAAATTGTGTGTGTATCAATGTGGGAGCTAGATGAATGAAAATGTGAGATTTTGCCACTCATTTGCCCTTGTGTGATATGATGTACTTGTGTATGTATTCAAGTGGCAAGGTGAAATTAAGCTTTATGATGATTTAGATCATTTGGCATGCTTTTATATATCGTAATTATACTTTTGGACTTGCCCAAGTAGTTGTGGAAACTGAAGAACAGCTTTTGGTGTCTTAAAATCTCATTTGAAACTTCAAATTTGATCATTGTGTGCTGAACCAAAGTCTAACCAAATGAGTGAGTTTTTCCTTGAAATTTATCCAACAAATAGGCCTTATCTATAGCTTTCCATAGAGCTAAAGAGAAATAAATTTGGATCTCTAGAGAATTTATTATAATTTTTCAAATTTGGCCGAATTATGTAGAAATAATATGGTTACTGTTCATTTGGTCAATTTGCTTCTCTATGTCACATGCGGGTCAAATGAAGTCCAATGATCATGATATTTTACAAAAATAAACTAGACATCATAAGTTTTCCATAGCCACTAATATCACCTCATTTGGAGTTCTATAAAGAGAGAAATAAATTTTTGAAGCTACATGATAGTACCAGTAATATAGCCTAACCTGAGTTACTGTTCCATCAATTTTCATAAGTTTAAGGCCATGGAATTAGTCTAGAATTATTTTTAGTCAAAATTAGACATCTACAGATTTCTAGAATAGTAAGGTTTCCTTGATTTTTATTTTTTTAAAATTAGTTATAAATTTTCAAAGTTTGTATCAAAAAGTTAGAATCTGAACCCGAGAGCAAACCATTGATTTTGTGACATGTAACCTAAAACCCAAGGTTCTTAAGATAATTGGTGATGGTTATGACTTGTATGGATGTGTTATAAATAGAAAATGATATTGATGATTTCACATGGGTCATGGAGCATAAAATGAAGAATAAAACCTTACGTAACACCATTAAATCCTATTAAATATTCATTATTTTCTTTATGTAAGATGTATTCTTCTTTACAATTGTGCTCCATCGTGTATGTTATGGATTAAGATAGCTTATGATACTAATGTGTAAGGGTAAAGAGGCTAAGGTATTACATTTGTTGGTATCAAAACAAAGTTCTAGGCCTTCTAGAGTTGTATATGGCTTGAGGAAGCAATGTTACAAGTATGTATGAGCTTGTTCGGAGCATTTTGGGTGTGTGAATGTGGCATATGTCTATGTTTATGTTAAGTAAGTTGTTAGAATGGTCTTTAAGTAGGTAGTGAACATTAGGAAAGCTAGGCCTTTAGGGTTAAGCCAGTGAGGTTAAAGTTGAGTGGATTGATCCTATGGCTAGAGCTTTATAGCTTTCCAAAATGGTATGGTTTGCTTGATTTTTATTTTTTTAGAATTAGTTATGAAATTTCAAAGTTTGTATTAGAAAGCAGGAATCTAAACCTAAGAACAAACCATTGATTTTGTGACATGTAGCCTAAAACCCGAGGTTCTTAAGATATTTGGTGATGGTTATGACTTATGTGGATATGTTATAAATAGAAAATGATATTGATGAGTTCACATGACCCATGGAGCATAAAATAAAGAAATGAAATCTTACGTAACATAATTAAATCCTATTAAATATTCATTATATTCTTTATGTAAGGTATATTCTTCCTTACAATTATGCTCCATCATGTATGTTGTGGATTGAGATAGGTTATGATGCTAATGTGTAAGGGTAAAGTGGCTAAGGTATTACATTTATTGGTATCAAAGAAAAGTTCTAGGCCTTCTAGAGTTGTATATGGCTTGAGGAAGCAATGTTACAAGTATGTATGATCTTGTTTGGGGCATTTTGGGTGTGTGAATGTGGCATATGTCTATGTTTATGTTAAGTAAGTTACTAGAATGGTCGTTGAGTAGGTAGTGAACATTAGGATAGGTATGCCTTTAAGGTTAAGCCAGTGAGGCTAGAGCAGAGTAGATTGATCCTATGGCTAGAGCTCTATAGGCTATGGTAGCTTGCCAGGATCCGTGGCAAGCTATGTGTGTTATCAGCAAAAGGTTATTATTATGTAGCTACAAAAGAGGCTTGCTCAGATAGACTATGAGAGGCCTAATCCTCCCTAGTTACCACACTCCGACCATTCTGAGATATTTTTTCTGAGGCAAAGATAGGTAGTAATGCAGCGCAATATGGGATGAAACTATTATTGCCCAAGAATCCATTAGAGGGGAAATGCGAGAAAGCTACTCCCCCAGTCATGACACCCAGATGTCTATATGAATTAGAAAGTCTAAAAAGTTACCTTCTCAAGGCAGAGGCTAGAGTCTATAGGCAACACTCCATAGAGCCCTAATAGCCCAGATGTACCATTTGGGTATACATGAATAATGCAAGGGGCAGAACCCTTTAGCCTTGATGGTAGGCTAAACACAAAGGTAGTTGAGGCTCTAATTATATAGCCAGAATGATGGAGTGTATTGCCATATAGAAAGCCTTATTTGTCATATTCAAGTTAAAATGAGAAATGAACTTATATGGGGTCAGACAAAGTACAAAAAGCAAGACCCTTAGTGTGAGCAAGATAAAAGAGAGATAAATGACATATTAGTAGACGCCAAGAATAATTAAGTAATAGATGAGCAGCAGACTTAGTGTATGAGTTTAAGAAAGAGAGCAACTTAGCTTATGAATGAGCCCAAGGATGTTTAAGATTGAGTAGCACCTAGAGCTAGCCTATTAGACACGAGAGTAGTGAGGTTGTTGAGATCTACCTACAAGGCGTTGACTCTAACTTAGAATGCTATTCTATATGCTAATGAATGACAGGCTTTCACTGTAAGCTCTAGATATGCAAAACATGCTACGGGTATATGTGTAAAGGAAGGATACATATATGTAAAAGAACAAGTGTCATACCTTCACATATTATATGTTGTTACTCACTATTAAAAGATCTTGTACACACTAGCAGAAAAACCTTGTTGACAAGGTCTTGAAATTTACATTGCAAAATACAAGACCTTGTCGACAAGATCCTAGATCTTGGTATCGGTATGTTTTCATAGCCTCTAAATTGACATGATTTAACACTAAAAGTATCAAGAAATGCAATGAATATACTATAAGGGTATACCTTAAAGATGATACCCTAAAACAAAGATGACCAGCTTGATGTTAGAAAGTCAGAAAAGAGAAGATAGTTCATAAAGATAATTATATAAAAGTTCTCTCGAGTTTGATAAGAAGAAAATAAGATGTAATAAGATAAAGAACCACCCAATTAGTGGTTAGAAACTCTCCAAGAGGTAAAGCCCTGATTTAGTAATTACAATGATAGAGGAATAACGAGGAAGAGTTAAGAAACTAATACCTAGCGAACGATACCCTTGCTTTAGTAGTGATTAAAGGAGAGTTAATCAAATGAGTATAGTGAAAGTAGCTAGATAAGAGTTCAACACTTAGTCAGATAAGCTTCTCTAGTATGATACTCGTGTACTATAAAAGCTCATGAGTAGTAAGAGTACTAAGCAGAGCATAAAGTGCCAATAAATTAGATTCAGGATATCAAGAATATGTGACCTAAATCAGGTTAGTAAAACCCTAAAATTAATGAATTATGCTCCTAAAGATGAAAGTAGAGAGTTTAAGCAAAATGAGAGAGAAGCTAAGGCAAGTAGTTAGTGCCTTAGTACTTCTAGGGAAGCTAGAGAAAATTAAAAGCCACTTAAAAAGGTGAGCTCCAAGATTATGTAAAGTAGTAATGTAAGCCATGAGCTTTAAAGAGAGCAAACTCTAAGGTTCATAGAGAACAATTCCTTACAGAGGAATAGTCTAGTGAAGAATAAAGCAAGAGAATAAGAGGAATTAAACCTTTCCCCTATTTTATAGAAAGTGAGTAAGTAAAAGTGAACCCAGGAGGAGTAAAAATTGCTCTTGAGTATAGAGAAAGTATGTGACAATGTCAGAACCAAGGACATAATGAACTAAAAACAGATAAATAGATAATATGAATGAGTGTACTAGCAAGTACGATTGTCCTTGGTATAGATGTCAATAAAGCATGATGTGAGGCCCTAAATAAAGATAACTAGGCAATATGAATGACCTCGGGGTAGTATAGTAAATGATCTAAGAAATTAGAGAAAAAGTTCCCTTTGCCTAAGTGTCATATGAAATAAAGAGAGATAGAGCATGATAACAGGAAGGTACTTTAGATTATTGGGGAACTTGTAATATACTGGCAATAGTAGCTTGAGCTCAGTCATGATGCATCTATATATTAGTGATTGATGCTATGGTTTGCTTACAATGATGATTACATGATATTAAGTCTGGCCAACTCAGTAGTAATATGACTTAAGTGTGTAGCAAATAATGGCATCAACAATAAAGAGTGTCTTGATAATCGAAGAGTATCCTAGTTAGTTAAATCAAGAGATAAACTAAAGAAAGAGAAGTAAGGGATTCCAATAATATTAGAATGATAAGAAAAGTATGCAAAAAGGAATCCCCAATAAAGAACAATGATGAAAAAGGGAATGTGCTAATAGTATTAGAATGTTAAAAGTCAGATAGCACGAGTTCAGTATGTATAGGATGAGTCCCTTATGATATAACTAAATGAAGCAAAAAGGAACTAGCATATAATCTTTATCCTACGAAAGATGTGAGACACACTCAATGTGTGTGATGCCCTGGTGCTGAAGGCACTTGAAAGCAAAATAAGAGCACAGTTAGAAATTGGGATATGAGAAGAAAGACAAAAAATACAAGTAAAGTGTAGTAAGGTAGTAAGAGTGAAGCAAAAAAGCCTAAGTGAAAAGGCTTAAAGTGGGAACCAGAGAATCCCATAGGGAGTAGTAAGTGAAAATCAGAATACTTCTAAGTATTATTCCAATGGGATTAATAGAGAAATAAGTAATATAGAACCTACTTCACATAAAGAGCATAGCAGACCTCTGAGTTTAGCTTTAGCAATTATGAGCAATGGTTACTGGACTTAGTAAGTATGTGTTTTACTGTCACATATATTGATCTTAGGCTTTGACATCCCCTAGAGATGGATCGCAGTAGATTCTAGCATAGTATAGTGGGTTGTAGTAGACCCTAGCAAGGCTCTGAGAAGTCGCAGTAGACCCAGGGGTCGCAGTAATTCCCATAAAGATACAAAGAGCCCACAGTTACAGCACAATAGTTCTTTGGAGAGATGATAGCCTGAGATAGTTTTCCTAAATCAGTTAGTCTCAGAGACTAGTATAGTATCAAATAGTTTTCATCTCAGAGACTAGAGATCTCCTAAGTCTAATAGACTATTGCCACAGAGATATGAAGGCTATACTCAGACAGTTAAACCACAGACTAGACCTCTTTAAGAGATGAGCATAGTGAATGAGATGAAGAAAGCAAGAAAGTAGCTTTCTAGTATTATAGCTAGATGACCTATTACCCAGTAGATATTGGACCTAACCAAAGGATAAAGAGATCCCTATATACTAAAGTTATAGGTTCAGAGAGAGGTCAAGTATAGTTTTCCTTGATAAGGTATGTAACATCCGATTTTCTGAAAATGAGAGAAAATGTGAGAAACGTAACATATAATTTCTCTGTCAATGAACAAAATTTACCAAATATAAAAGGAAGTCCCCTAAAATGAGATAGCTAAGGTCCCAAAAATTTGGGAAGTATTCTATACTCCTAAAAATGATAATCCCAAGCTTAGACGGAAAGAAAAACTTAATAATATTTTTGTAATTTTGAGAAAATTTTGGAATTCATATAGGAGGGATTTTTAAAATGAAATTTTTGAGTTCTCCAGGGTTCTTAAAGGCCCTAAAAACTATGGGAAGCCCCGAGACAGTTAGAACCCCTCCGGTGGACGTTTTCCAACGTCGATATACCCGAACTTTGATAGATTCGTTCGAGAAGGTTTTAACTCCGATTTGAGTGATTCCAAAGGCATTTTATTTAATTAGGAACCTAAATTTTATAATAGAAAAGTCAATTCTCAAAAAGGAGCTAAAACTAAGGAGAAATGAAAATGCCAAAAATGAAAAGCAAAATAGAAATTTTTTAAAAAGTGTTTCTTCCTCCCTTATAAATAGGTGGCGCCTCACACTCTCCCTCACTTAGCTTCAGATTATTCTGCCTCAAATCAGAAGAAGAACCCTAGGAGAGTGGCACACCAAGGGAAGAAGAAAAGGGAGAGAAAATCCAAGTTTAAGGTATATTTCCATGGTAGTTTTTCATGCTTTTCTTCATCCATACCTCCTCTCCTCCCTTCTCCTTTGTTTCCTTTGATTAAAATAGAGTTTATAAATCTGATTCAAGGGAGAAATTCAAGGGAAAATTCGGATTTGAAGAGAGGAGCTCAAAGAACACAAGATTCAAGTGAGAAAAAGCAAGAAAATAAGGTAATTTCTCTTCCTATGGTTGTCATCTTTGGTTCCCTTCTCCACCATTTTGCCCCACTTAAGAAAACCCTTAGGAGGAGATGATTTTTAGGCAGAACCAAGCATGAATCTAAGGAAAAAGGGTGTGGAGATTAAGAATATACAAAGGGAATTATCAAAAAACCATTAGATTTCAAGATGCAAATTCTAGGATTTTGTGTGCACCTTCTAAAATCTGATTTCATATGATAATTCCTAGGCCTAATTAAGAGTTTAAATGAGCTCTTAAGATCCCTAAGATGCTCCCCACATGTTTCCTCCTTTAGGGAAACAAAGAGAATTCCAAGGACGCCAAAAAGGGACTATGTCTTGGCCAAGCATGGATGGAGTAGCTAGGGAGAGTTTTAAATTTTTTCAAGCCCATTTTTGTTTCATATATAATGAATGAATATGAGGGGAGGCCTTGGAAAAAATTTAAAACCCATGGAAAGTGAATTGGTGCCTTAGGTTCCATATTATGACCTAAAGAAGCAACATGTAGCTAGGCTCTTTGTTTTAATTGTGTGATGACTCTAAAAGGCTTAAAAGGAATCAAGAATCATTTTTGAAGGGAAGAAATGGAGCCTAGAATTTATTTGACGAGTGTTTCTTCATTAGGTGCATTTATGGACCATAATGGGGTTTATTAGACAACCTAGTGTCTAAGCAAGTTATGTGACCTTAGAAATTATTTCATGAATCTAATTAACTTTCATAAATTGTGTCTAGGCCAAGAGAAAGCATCTCTACATATTTGTAGGTGTGAACACCGAATTTTGTTCGAACAAACTACAAAAATAATGACAAAGCCAAATTAGAAAAAAAAAATTCAAAAAAAAAAAAGAAGAAGAACAAAAAATAGAAAATTAGGAGTAAAATGAAAAATAAAAAAAATTTAAATTAAAAGCTTTAGAAAAAAAAATTGAAAAAGAAAAAGAAAAAAAAAACAAGGTAAAAGAGTTACTTCCCTAAAAGAGTTACTTTCCTAAAAAGGGACAAAACAAAAGAATTGACTTCCTTCTTAAATCCTCAGATTTTCTCTTGGCAAAACAAAATAGAAATTAAAGTATGCTGTTTGGGAAGTGAAACGGAATATAAATCAAAATAAAAAAATATATCATGAGAATAAAATAAAAAGATGAGAAAAATCCAAAAAGTAGGTCAATGATTAAAATGTATATTTTAAAAAAAAAGAGAAAATAGAAAGACAAAAAATGATAAAGAAAATAATAATAGTAATTGAAAATGCAAGAAAAGTAAAATTAAATTTACCTTTAACAAATCAAAACATATCCACCAATTTCCAAATTCCTTTTATTTAGTAAGGGAAAACTAATTTTAATTTTCTTTGTCTTATCACCAAAAAATAATAATAATAATAATAAAAACTTAGTCATTTGATAAAACAAACAAACAAACAACAACAAGAAAAGAAGACGTTGAAAAGAAAAAAATAAAAATAAAACAAAAACAAAAACAAAAAAATGATGAAGAAAGAAGAGAAAAACAAACAAAAAAATTTAAAAATTGAAGAGTATAAAAAAATAATAAAGGAAAGTCAAAACAGAAAAATTAAAAGAATCAAGATTGGCAAAAATTAAGGAGAAAATAAACAAAAAAGCAAGAATCATTAATAAAAAAAAAAGAAGAAGGGAAAAGGCTGAAAATGAGATAAGAGTAAAAGAAATAAAATTAACTTTTATTTTTAGCAAATTTAAACACATCAATCCATTTTAAGTTCATTTGACTTGCTAAATGTAAAGATAATTTTTATTTTTCATTCTCTTTTCCCCAAAACAAAACAAAAACAAACTAAAAGACAATCTGTACTCGAACTATGTGGACTTTGATTCCCTTCAGAGGGTACATAGGCCCTAGACTTTCATCCTAGGTCAAGTCCGCTTTTGTAAATAAAATTCTCTGTTCATTTCACTTTCTTAGTTTCTTTTCCCTTATTTTTTTTTCTAATGTTGTTTCTTGAACTCCTTTCTTCTTCTTTTTTTTTTTCAATTTCATTTCCTTTATTTTCATTTCTTATTTTGCATATATTTTGTAAGGGAGGATTAAGATAGATTAAAGGCTATGGTAATCTTGCACAACTAACTTAGGGTAATCGTTCTTAGTAACGGGTGTAGTAAGGTGCCTAACACCTTCCCTACTCACAATCGACTCCCGAATCCATTTTTTGGTTCGTAAACTATTTTTCTTATTTTCTAAACTAAAAAGGTTTTTTCCAAAATTTTACCTTTTCAAAAATATAAAAATTTGGTAGCAACTCTACTACTATTTTAATTTTGATTTCGATTTGGCGCCACGCGGTCGCATTTTCGGGTGTGACAGTATGGCGACTCCACTGGGGAATAAAAGAGAGTCAAGCCCAATTTTAAGTTAGTTGTACAAGATATCATGGCCTTTTTTATTTTGATTCTCCTTTTGTTTGTTATTTGCCTCACATGTGTAGGATAGATAACTCATCATTCACATGCTTGCTTCGTCTATTTTATTTCATTAATTGTATATATAACCTGCATAGGGATAGACAACATGTGGAGTAAAACCTTAGGATAAACAACCATATCTGTGCATGTTTTACTTATATATATATATATACTTCTCTGCCTTTTTGTTCTGTCAATTTGCCTAGCAAATGAGGGTTGGGTAGTCCATAAGATGAAAAGGTAAATGCTCTCCTCACACACCTCACCAAGACACAATCACCCCACACACATTATGGGCCCTATACTCGAGTCTGAGTGCTCCCTAGGTTAGTAAAAGTTTATATTAATTCTCCTGTGAAGCCTTGTGCTTCCTGAGGCTATCATGAAGACCTTAGCTAAATTGTAACTTGTTATATGAGTTTGACTTGTGTAGGATCTTTTTCCTCTCAAAGTCGAATTTATATAATGAGATCCTCATCTCATGGTGGGGGCAATTTAGAAACCAATGTTTAGGGGTCATAGATCTGCCATGGGAATTTGCACTAATAGTCAAGCTCTAGATGCCTCCCAGTTGGTTAGAGCCAGACTATGGCAAACTTGTGATCCTAACCTAAGGTTTTCCAGTATTAAGACAAAGGAGGGCAAAAAATTTTTTCTTAAATCATTTCATCACCAATTCCATGCATCTAATAAAAATCATAGAGAAGGTGACACACCGTCACTGTTTACGGGAGTAGCTAATGGGATGTCACCACACAATTAGACATACCTTCACCATGATGAAGGTAGGAGCTAATTAAACCAGCTTTTGCCTAGTGGGTTTCCAACCCCGAATAGGTCAGAACCATAAAAAGGGATGCACAATTAAATTTTATAAATTTTTCTTTCTTTCTTTCTTTTTTCCTTTAAACTTTTCATCCTTGCAAAATAACAAATTTCTCATGGAAAAGGAGCACTTTCAAAATTTTAGGAAATCATAATATCCATAAGTTTTGAAACATCAACAATTAAGTATCGTGTCTTAGATAAAGATTGGAATCATTTTTTTAGGACATCAATTATGTAGGAAGGCATGTTTCTCTCAAATTGATTGTCAACTACTTTTTCTTCAATGAAGCAGTAAGTTTCTCGAAAAAAAAAGGTACAAAATTTTTCTCCTTTTCTCAGACTGAGACATTATTCTCAATGGTGTATGAGCAAGTACGCAACACTAAATTCATTATATATCAGTGGATCATTAGACCGATTCATTTTTATTATCAAAACTGACTCTTAAGCATCAATTATATACGAATTATCCCTTCTCGAACTGAGCGATGAGCCATAACTCCCTAAAGATCAATAGGCTCTTATTAGAAGGTAAAAGTAAAATAAATAAAATAAAATCTTAGTAGACACTAATAATTTGCTAACTAATTGTAAAAGAAAATCTTAAATAATATCCACAAAAATAATAAGTTACGACATAACATCGCCAATTTGGTGTTAAAATAAAAAGGGTCAGGATGACTACAAGGGTCAAGCTAATTGAGAACTTAATTGGAATTGCTCATAAAAAAATTTAAAACTCTTTGAAAATTAATGTTGTTAATCTTATTCCTCATCGTGAAACCATACAGTCACAAAGGAAGTTGGAGGATCCGAAATGACCCTGCAGATTGCCAAAAAAAAATCTAGATTGGTTAGACTTTTTCCTAGACAGCATCCATGTGAAATTTAGCTTGTTTCCTTAGGGTGATTCATCAACTTTATTTATTCCTGTGTGCAATAAACATATAAGAAAAATAAAGGTTCAATGATAAAAATTGTTACCATAAATGTAAACGGAAAGGGTTTAGCCTTCCTTTTAAATCAATTGGTAGTCTTAATCTACCTTACAGGGGCAGTAGGTTCTCAAAAGGAAATTAAGATCCCTTGCCTTAAAGGACCTTTATGCCAAAATCAACGCACCCATTAGTTTTTAGGTCAAGCTACATAATAAAATCACATCCATGCATTGTCATGAGGCATTCCATGTTAAAGATCCAGAAATTTATAAGATATAGGATTCTTGGTCTTTTACAATGGAAAGATCCACTCGACAAAATCTAAAAAGAAAGAAAGAAAGGTGTACTCATGAATAGCTAAAATGTGAAATTGAGGTTAGGGGCAAGAATTGATAAGGTGCTAATGGATTAGGCAAAAGGAAAGTTGTCAAGATCTTGATAGAGTTACTTATTACTTCCAAACCTTCTATATCACCATATCCTTCAGTCTATGACCATTGCCCACCACCATTCTGTCCACTTCAAAGAAAGTTGAATCATCCATCTCCAAACTCATCAGCATCTACCAAACTTAACCACACAAAGCACCTTAAATCATTTCAATTATGACCCGAGCCATTTGCCTAACTTTCGCATTAGCAGCTTTAACAAAAGCATGATGCTTCCTTCACCAATCTCTAACCTTCACACCCAAAATGGCATTGTCTAAAAAAAAGAGTTATGAACTTAAACCTTGGGCAATGGGACACTCTAAAAAAAAAGAGGAAAGAAAAGATGCAAACTCTTCATGAACGAGGTATAGAGGGACAAGGGAAATAAGGTTTCATAAGGATTTATTGGTGATTGAGCTCTCAAAGAAATTTCTTGTCATATCACAATCAGTTGATGCTTGTTTAGTCAATATCCTCCTGTATAGCTAAAATCTAAAGCCAATAGAAGTTGATTCTTTCCATTTGATACTATTTTATTTAACTTTGTCAATACGATAGTCATATGTTCCTATTCTCCCCCTCTGTGCATCCTCCCATTTCATCAGTCATGTTGACATAACTCCTTTCTTTGCATGTCTTTCCTAAATGACCAAAAAGCCAAAAATATAATGTCCATGACTCCTTATGAAAAGATGTAATAGATATGAAGAAGGGTTAGATTTGAAATTAATTATATGCCCTGAATTCGATTACCAAACAAAAAAAAAGAAGAAGAAGAAAGACCAAATTACAAGTGTGAATGTATATCCCACAAGCAACTATGTCTAGGATACAAGGCATTCTTTGTCTTCCCTAAATACAAAGGAGTAACCCCTAGTCACCCCAATTGAGCCGGGAGTGATGTTCATTTCCTCCACCCTAATCATGAAACATTTGGGATGGGAAGTTCTTAACAGATTTTTATGCTGATAATTCAAATATCAAGAGAGGGTCAAGTTTTTCAATTATCCAAACACTTCTTAACCATTGCTAACCACTTTGGGCCTAAAAAAAAATTCTTTAAATACGGAACATGAATTGAATTCGGGAAGCAATGAGAATTCCACATAAAGAGAAGCAATTTTGGCACCATAATAGATCCCAAAAAAAATTAAATAAAAAAAAGGAAGTAGATTGGAGGAGGAAAAGAAAAATTGTGGAAAAAAAATGCTCAAAGAGCAATCTCTTTTAGAATAAAGGCTGAAAAAGCAATAACTTCCAAAAGGGAACTTCACCTTAATGTGCAATCCAGGAATAAAGTCCTCAACGAGACATTTTACATTGTACAAAAAGTCAAAAGAGGAAAATCCTTTAAAGGGAATTAGGCTGAAAGAGAATTGAAAAAGGAATCCTTTAAAAGGAAAGCTCCAGCCTGATAGATATTGCCAAGATTGCCTAATCACCAACGCAAATTTCTCATTGCAAGTTCACACGAATATTTGGGCCTTTTCACCTTCTTTTCTTAAGCCATTTTCTTACCCATTAGACCCCATTATAGTCCTAAGACATCCTTTCTTGCTAAGTGAATTCTGAGTATAGAATTTTGTTAAAGCAAAAGGAGAAGGAGACTAATGGGAGACTTGATGGGAGTATGGTAATTCTTGAGCCTGATATCTTTTATTTCATAAACCTATTCACCAAGGCCACGCAATAAGCATCAAAAATCCTTGTTGAGGTTAAGCTTGTTTGAAAAAATAATGGGGCAGGTTTTCTCAAAAAGAATGATTAAAAGAAAACCAGAATAATTGAAAAAGGGGCAAAAAGTTTGATTTAAAGCAAATTCTTTTAACTACATCAATTGTTTCTTTCAAAAGGAGTTTAAATCCCCAAAGTAAAGCTTAGTTCTACCCTATCATATCCATATTCTCAGCATTTCACTTCTCCATTGTTCAAAGAAGAATACTTCAAGTGTAGAACTGAGGCATCTTCCCATTCTATGACGTTATACCGAACCATTGTCCACCCCATTTGTCCACTCCCAAAACATTTTACATGACCCCACTCCTCATTAGCCCTTACATCCTTCTAATGTTAAGGGCTATTTTTCGTCTTAAACTCATATGTTTGTATCCTTTAATGCATGACTACATTGACATTGTTAAATAAGGCAAGCGTGGATTTAACTTATTGACCTTTCAAGTATTAACGATGAAGAATTGACGAAAGGAGATTGCCTTGTCAAGTTAATAAGGTTGATGGCAAACAAATTGCTTGGAGAAAAATCATTTAGAAACGAGTCAAAGCAAGAGTCTGGGGGTCTTCTTAGCTTAGGATACTCCTTTAGGGACATTTTTGGGCTAGCTAAAAGCCATTAATGAATTCCTTCATCCAAACAACAAAAGGCAAATTTAGTAGGATAATCAAATATCCAATTTTTCTCACCAGGGCAAGTGAAGAGCTAGTACGAGAAATTTCTTCAAATACAAATGGCTAGAAATCCTATATTTTGACAAACTTTGAGATTTTTCATGCATCACATGCTTGTATTGAATTTGCACATAGATGAAGTTTTTTTTTTCTTTCAAGTCAAATTGAAAAAAAACTAAAAAAAGAGTGGTCACATTTATCTTCATCAATTCGTAAAGGATCATATTTTTCTCATCATGTCATTTTCTAAAAACAAAAGAGTTCGAAATTCCAAATCGGTTTAAGGACATTAAATAATGGTCATTCTCTTCCCCTCTTCCTTTGAGATGATATTGTATAAAAAAAAAAGGGTATCAAAGTTTAAAATCAATTCCAAAAAAAAACATTTAGAAATAATGCTCTCTCTCTTCCTCTTTATTTTGAGGTGATCTTGTAAAAGGAAAAAAAAGGTTCAAAACTCAAAATCAATTTAAGACTGTTTAAAGATAATGTCCTCATCCTTTCTCCATTTGGAGTTAAGTTCACTTACATAAATTACACATATTCTGGAAATAAAAAAAATTTCAAGCTCAAAAACTCAAAAAACACCAAAACACAGAACAACTTGCATCTCATATATGTATATATTACATTAACCTAAGCTCATACTGGGGCAAGTTGCATTTTATGAAATAAGGAATCATATGTTTCATGCGTCCCATACTTAAACTCTGGTTTACACTGGGGCAAGGAAAGGCAAATATTTGCATTTCATAATATGAAGCATCACATGTTTCATGCATCCCACATTTGCATGCATCACATAACCTCTAATTCGCACTAGGGCAAGGAAAAGAAAAAATCAGCATTTCATGAAAGAAAGCCTCACTTACTTCATGCATTCCACATTTGCATATATTGCCAAAATCTTGCATTTTTTATCTTGCACATGCATACATGTGAACCCCAGTTTACAGTGGGGCAAGCAAAATGGGAAAAGTTAAATTTGGCATTGTATCAAATAAAGCATCTTTCGTACATATTGCTTCACGATGGGGCAAGGCAAGAGCCAACATTCGCATTTTATGAAGCAAAGTATCACACTTGCTTTTTGCATTTCATACATGCATACATGTGAACCCTAAGCTCACATTAGGGCAATCAAAATAAATATTTTGCATTTCATAAAACATCTCATGCACTTTGTGTATTTTACATGTGCATTCATTATGTAGACCCCAATTTCCTACTAGGGTGAAAGAAAAACAAAAGAAAGTTTGAACTGTAACAGCACGCCTGCTTCATGTTTCATGATCCTTATGGCTGTATATATAAATTCTGATTTATATCAAGGCAAAAGTGTGTTACTAAGCTCAAAAGCCAAGCATTCTGCGTGCATCACACATTTCATATAGGTGCATTACCTTGCATAAAACTTAGATAAACGAAGTAAAACCTTCAAATTGAAGAAAAATTCACCAAAAAATAGCACTCCCTCAAAGCCCTGCAAGCCAGGCACCTTTTCAAAGCCCTGCAAGCCAAGCATCCTCCAAGCCTTGCATAGGCCAGGCACTCTTTCAAAGCCCTGCATGTCAGGCACCCCTTACAAAACCCTGCATAGGCCAGGCATCCTCAAAGCCCTACAAGCCAAGCACCCCTTACAAAACCCTGCATAGGCTAGGCACCCTCAAAGCCCTGCAGGCCAGGCACCCCTTACAAAGCCCTACAAGCCAGGCATCCTCAAAGCCCTACAAGCCAGGCATCCTCAAAGCCCTGCAAGCCAAGCACCCCTTACAAAGCCCTGCATAGGCCAAGCACCCTCAAAGCCCTGCAAGCCAGGCACCCCTTCCAAAGCCCTGTAAGCCAGGCACCCTTTACAAAGCCCTACAAGCCAGGCATCTTCAAAGCCCTGCATAGGCCAGGCACCCTCAAAGCCTTACATAGGCCAGGAACCCTCAAAGCCCTGCAAGCCAAGTACCCCTTACAAGGTCCTACAAGCCAGGCATCCTCAAAGCCCTATAAGCCAAGCATCCCTTACAAAGCCCTACATAGGCCAGGCACCCTCAAAGCCCTGCAAGGCATCCATCCCTTATAAAGCCCTGCAAGCTAGGCACCCCTTACAAAGCCCTACAAGCCAGGCATCCTCAAAGCCCTACAAGCCAGGCACCCCTTACAAAGCCTTGCATAAGCCAGGCACCCTCAAAGCCCTGCAAGCCAGGCACCCCTTACAAAGCCCTGTAAGCTAGGCATCCTCAAAGCCCTGCAAGCCAAGCACCCCTTACAAAGCCCTGCATAAGCCAAGCACCCTTAAAGCCCTGCAAGCCAGGCACCCCTTCCAAAGCCCTGCAAGCCAGGCACCCCTTACAAAGCCCTGCAAGCCAGGCATCTTCAAAGCCCTGCATAGGCCAAGCACCCTCAAAGCCTTGCATAGGCCAGGAACCCTCAAAACCCTACAAGCCAGGTACCCCTTACAAAGCCCTACAAGCCAGGCATCCTCAAAGCCCTGTAAGCCAGGCATCCCTTACAAAGCTCTGCATAAGCCAGGCACCCTCAAAGCCCTACAGGCCAGGCACCCCTTACAAAGCCCTACAAGCCAGGCATCCTCAAAGCCCTGTAAGCCAGGCATCCTCAAAGCCCTGCAAGCCAAGCACCCCTTACAAAGCCCTGCATAGGCCAGGCACCCTCAAAGCTCTGCAAGCCAGGCACCCCTTACAAAGCCCTGCAAGCCAGGCATCCTCAAAGCCCTGCAAGCTAGGCACCGCTTACAAAGCCCTGCAAGTCAGGCATTCCTTTTAAAGCCCTGCAAGCTAGGCATCCTCAAAGCCCTATAAGCCAAGCACC
The DNA here is from genome assembly GCA_026724425.1 of Erythrophleum ivorense. NCBI lineage: Eukaryota > Viridiplantae > Streptophyta > Magnoliopsida > Fabales > Fabaceae > Erythrophleum > Erythrophleum ivorense. The sequence continues at coordinate 20,469 of JAIUCV010002503.1, forward strand.
CCTTTCAAAGTCCTATAAGCCAAGCACCCCTTTCAAAGTCCTATAAGCCAGGCATCCTCAAAGCCCTACAAGCCAGGCACTCTTTCAAAGCCTTGCAAGCCAGGCACCCCTTACAAAGCCCTGCAAGCCAGGCATCCTCAAAGCCTTGCAAGTCAAGCACCCCTTACAAAGCCCTGCAAGCCAGGCACTCCTTTCAAAGCCTTGTAAACCAGGCATCCTCAAAGCCCTGCATAGGCCAGGCACCCTTTTAAAGCCCTACAAGCCAGGCATCCTCCATGCCCTGCATAGGCCAGGCACTCCTTTCAAAGCCCTGCAAGCCAGGCATCCTCAAAGCCTTGCATAGGCTAGGCACCCTTTTAAAGCCCTGCAAGCCAGGCATCCTCCAAGCCTTGCATAGGCCAAGCACTCTTTCAAAGCCCTACACAGAACAGGCACCTTTAAGTCTTGCACAGAACAGGCACCTCTAAGCCCTGCACAGAACAGGCACCTCTAAGTCTTGCACAAAACAGGTACCTCAAAGCCCTGCACAAAACAGGCACTCAAGCCCTGCACAAAACAGACACCTTTAAGTCCTGCACAGAACAGGCACCTCCAAGTCCTGCACAAAACAGGCACCTCTAAGCCCTGCACAGAACAGGCACCAAAGCCTTGCACAGAACAAACACTCAAGCCCTACACAGAACAGGCACCTCCAAGTCCTGCACAGAACAGGCACCTCTAAGCCCTGCACAGAACAGGCACCAAAGCCTTGCGCAGAATAGGCACTCAAGCCCTACACGGAATAGGCACTCAAGCCCTGCACAAAACAGGCACCTCTAAGCCCTACACAAAACAGGCACCTAAGCCCTGCATAAGCCAGGCACCCTCAAAACCTTGCAAGCCAGGCATCCCTTTTAAAGGTTCTGCTCCAGAACAGGCATCCCTTTTAAGCCCTTTACAAAACAAGCACCCAAAGTCCTGCTCTAGAACAGGCACCCCTTATGAAGTCTTACACCGAATGGGCACTAAAGTCTTGCTCCAGAACAGGCATCCCTTTCAAATTTTGCTCAAAAACAGGCACTACGAAGTCCTGCAATAGAGCAGATGCCTTTCGAAGTCCTACACTAGAACAAGCATCAAAATCCTACCAAAATAAGCTACCAAAGTCCTGCACTAGAACATATCTCCAAAGCCTTACACCATAATAAGGTGCCTTTTTTAGCCTTGCACTAACAAGCATATCTCGCCTTTTTATTTTTGATCATGTTTTGCTTTCCCAGGTAAGTCAGTTCATTTTGATTCATTAACTCCCCAAACAAAATACATGTTTCCATCTTTACTTATTCTTAAGTTAAGAATATCCAAAATTGCATTTTCGATCTCCTCACTTAAAGAATAAGTAAAGAGGGCAACCTGTAAACACCATATTTTGTTTGGGTCATTTTCTCATTTTATTTATTGTCAAAAGACAATTAAATCATACTAGACAAAATACGTGTTCTTATCTTTACTTGTTCCTTATGCAAAAATATTAAAAATTACATTTTCAATCTCACTACCTAAGAAACAAGTAAAGAGGGGAAACTGTGAACATTGTATTTTATCCGAACAAACTACAAAAATAATGACAAAGCCAAATTAGAAAAAAAAATTCAAAAAAAAAGAAGAAGAACAAAAAATAAAAAAAATTAGGAGTAAAATGAAAAAAAATGAAAAATAAAAAATTTTAAATTAAAAGCTTTAGAAAACAAAAAAAATTGAAAAAGAAAAAGAAAAAAAACCCTAAAGTCGTAAAAAAAATCAAAAAACCAAAAGTGAAAAATCAAAAAAAAAGAAAGAAGAAAAGAGAAAAAGAAAATAGAAAAACAAAAATTAAACTCTGGTCCAATACTCAAAACAAGCAAAAGCCCAGCAATATCCAACACAAAAAAAAACTCAACACATCTGAATTTTCTGATGGGCCTGCCCAATCCAGCCCGGATCCATTTAGGGCAAACCCTACCCAATTCATTAACCCACCGGTCCCCTTTGTTTTTGTTTTGACTCACACACTCGCGCATGCCCGAGGAGGATAGCATGAAACGTAGGGCTTCTGCGTTTTATTCATACGTCGGGCCATCGTCAGTCTGAAACAGAAGGCAGGGAGACACAGGGCGCACAGAAACACGAGAAAGGAAAAATAGGCAGAGTCTGAGAAGATCCAAAGGCCAGGCTACAGTGGGAGGCTCGAGGGTTTGACCTCTTCTCAGGTCTCTTTCACCATGGGAGGAACGAGACGTCGAGAAGAGGAAGCTCTAGATACAAATGGACTGGAGGGGATTTTTGAAAGGGGGACGAGGATGGAGAGAGGAGGCGACTAGAGAGAAAAAATTTAAGGAAGGAGACCGAGAGACAAAAATTTGGGAAAGGAGCAAAGGATTCAAAAAAAAAGGGAGCCTCTCGATTTAGGAATTTTGAATCGAGGGGGGAGAGTTTTTGGAAATTCAAAAAGAAAGAGCGAAGGATTAGAGGACGAAAAAGGGGCGAGAAGTCGAGGGGGAGAAACAGAGAGAAAGGAGTCAGAGAATGGAGGAGGAGGAGCGTCCGAGATGAAAAAAAAGATTTGAAGGTTGGAGGAAACCAGCAAAAAAAAACGAAGGAACAGAGAAGGAGCAATAGAGAACAGAGGGGTTCAAGAGACAAAAAATCGAAGGGACCGAAATTGAAGGAGAGCGAACTGAGATTGAAAGGAGAAGAGGAGAGACAGAGTTCCAGGAGCATATCGAAGGAGAAGAACCACGATTGAAGGAAGAATCCTTTTTTTTCTGTCATTCCTACAGGTAAGCTACTGGTATTGACTGTATTCCTTTTCCCTCAATGAATTATGCTCGTGGTTGTTGATGATATGAACTGGAAGGGAGGACTGGAACCCAAAATGCTGTGTGCTTTATATATTCGAAGTTAGGCATGGTAGGTGTTCGAAGAAATGCCTAAAATAAGGCAGGGTAGACATAATGTATGTCATTGTTGAATCTGCTAAACCATAACGCATTAATCCAGGTTTTATCCTTGACTATGATTCTAGGATAGGCAAGTGTATGTTTCGAAATGAATGTTGACGTAAATGTCTCTGATCCCAAAAAAAAAATTTAGGAGTCTTGGTGTTTGACGATTTACTGAATCTGCAAGAGTTGATATAGCCCTAATGCATTCACCTTGATTGTTTTTTTTTTACTGTGATGTCATGCTGAATGGCTCAATGTTTCTGAATTAACAATTGTATGAATGTATCTGTTTCTCAAAGTTGCTTAGTTTGTATCTCGAACTGGAAAAGAACATAGTCACATTAGGAATGCTTGGGCTAGGACTAACATGGCTGGCCTCGAATATTTTTCTTCAATTTGAAATTCATTCATTTTTGTGTAGCATGCTTATGCAAGTAGGATATAGGCCATGTAAGTTTTCAGAATGAATGTTCAGAGAGATTTTTAGGTGGAAATTTCAGAAAGAAAGGAGGAGTCTCTTGGTCCTGTGCGTGAGATGTGATTCCCCTGTTGTAAACGAGCAATTATACTTTGGCTCTAATTACTTTTTGTTTTTAGCAAGTTTTGTCAATTGTACATTAGATTTATTGCATGGAATCCTATATTCCCTCGAGTATCCAGGGAGCATCTATGGCTGCGTGGAACAATAAGCCCTCTTAGCTATCTGGTCAAATCATCAAAGGTTGTGGCATTATTATTTAATTCAATGAATAACCCAAAAAAAAACCTTCAAAGAAAAAGAATCAGAATTAAATAAATTTCTAAAAAGCGAGATATGCTTCTCTTCAAACTAAAAAAAAGGGGTTCAAACATTACTAAGGTATACAATCGTCAAAAAAAAATCAAATCAATTTTCTCATTTTTTTTAAAAACAAAAACAAAAAAAACAAAGAAAACAAAAAGAACAAGGTAAAAGAGTTACTTCCCTAAAAAAGTTACTTCCCTAAAAAGGGACAAAACAAAAGAATTGACTTCCTTCTTAAATCCTCAGATTTTCTCTTGGTAAAACAAAATAGAAATTAAAGTATGTTGTTTGGGAAGTGAAACAGAATATAAATCAAAATAAAAAATACATCATGAGAATAAAATAAAAAGATGAGAAAAATCCAAAAAGTAGGTTAATGATTAAAATGTATATTTAAAAAAAAGAGAAAATAGAAAGACAAAAATGAACATATCCACCAATTTCCAAATTCCTTTTATTTGGTAAAGAAAAAGTAATTTTAATTTTCTTTGTCTTATCACCAAAAAATAATAATAATAAAAGCTTAGTCATTTGAAATAAAACAAACAAACAAACAAACAACAAGAAAAGAAGACGTAGAAAATAAACAAAAAAGTGAAAATCATTAATAAAAATAAAAAAAAAAGAAGGGAAAAAGATGAAAATGAGATAAGAGTAAAAGAAATAAAATTAACTTTTATTTTTAGAAAATTTAAACACATCAATCCATTCTAAGTTCGTTTGACTTGCTAAATGTAAAGATAATTTTTATTTTTCATTCTCTTTTCCCTAAAACAAAACAAAAACAAACTAAAAGACAATCTGTACTCAAACTACGTGGACTTTGATCCCCTTCAGAGGATACGTAGGCCCTAGGCTTTCATCCTAGGTCAAGGCCGCCTTTGTAAATAAAATTCTCTGTTCATTTCACTTTCTTAGTTTCTTTTCCCTTATTTTGTTTCTTCTAATGTTGTTTCTTTAATTCCTTTCTTCTTTTTTTATTTTCAATTTCATTTCCTTTATTTCTATTTCTTATTTTGCATATATTTTGTAAGAGAGGATCAAGATAGATTAAAGGCTATGGTAATCTTGCACAACTAACTTAGGGTAACCGTTCTTAGTAACATGTGTAGTAGGGTGCCTGACACCTTCCCTACTCACAATCGACTCCCAAATCCATTTTCTAGTTCGTAAACTATTTTTCTTATTTTCTAAACTAAAAAGATTTTTTTCAAAATTTTACCTTTTCAAAAAAATAAAAATTTGGTGGCGACTCTACTACTATTTTAATTTTGATTTCAATTTGGTGTTGTGCGGTCGCATTTTCGGGTGTGATAGTAGGTGTGTGGCCGAAGCAAGAGAGGGAATTTCAAAAGGAAAAGTATGTGATTGTGTGCAAGGTAGCTCTCTCCACCTTCTCTCATGCATGGATGTATGCTTAGTTTGTCGTAGAATGTGTGTATATGTATTTTCAAGTCATAAAAAGTGTGATAGCATGATTTCATATGCCATGGTTTTATGATGACATATTATGTTTCATATGATGTTTTGATGTGTGCTTGGGTTTGCTTGAGTATGGTAAGGCCAAGAACCCTTAACCATGGTGAGGATGAGCCAAGAACCCTTAAGATTAGTTGAGACAAAGCGTCTCCTAAAAGAAAAGTGGGTTCCCAAGAGCATGGTTGAGTCCAATAATACATTAAAGAATGGGTAAGGCAAGTCCAATATCCACAAGAAATTGTATAACACCTCAAAATTAATTAAGGTATTAATCATCAGTTTGGGTTAATTAAGAATAATTAATATGAAATAATCAGGTAAGTTAAGTGAATAGAAATTTTGGAGAGATAAATTATTAATATGAGTTTGAGATTTAATTAGGATAGAAACTTCACCTAGGCCCAAATTAATGTAGGAAATCATGATAAGAGGCTAATGGAGGCCCAATGAGTTAGGTGCAGACCCAATCTAATTCAATGTAATAAAGGCCCAAGATCCACCTTTTATAAGCTTTTATAATTAGCCCAACAACTTTTGTGCAAACCCAAATCCTTTGAGCTCTTAAAACTTGGTCTGACCTAATTAAAATTCTACAACCCAACACATGAAAGCTGGCCCAACAATGCTTAAGTCAGAAGCCCACTTAGTATTGGACTTTTGGGTCAGCCCATGACCCATATTAGACCCAACTTAAAACCCTAAAAACTAACTTAGCCACCCCCATTCTGCAGAACACAAGAACACAAAAGAGAAATTCAGAGGTTTGAAGGGAGGCTAGGGTTTGGGGCAAGAAATCCACCATTTCTTACTTCTAGAGCAAGATTCAGCCAAGGTAATAGATGTATAACTTAATTCCCTTCTCTTTTTCTTCATTTTGGCCTAATTAGCTTTTCATTTGGAGTATTTTTACTATACCCAAAATTTGAAATGTGGTTGTTTAGAATTTTCTTGACAAAATTTCGTAGGTTGGGGCTGAGGGTGTTATTAGGTAAGTATAAACTTTCCATTTTGATGCATGTCCTACTGGTTTAAGACCCCCATAGTAGACTTATAGTATGGGCCTTAATGTTGTGCGAATTTTCCTGTGATTTGGAGTGATATATTGATATTTCTGGTCTAGGGAAGGCAAAATCCGAAATTAGAGGCTCTTGGTGATTTGGGTGGGTATCCCTTAGGTAACTATTGGTAACTTAATTCTTTGACCATTGGGCTATTACCGCAAATGATGAATGAGATAGTAATGGACTGATAAAAATGAACATTTTCTGATATTGTGATTTTATGAGGATTTTGGTATTGTTGTAGCTTCCCAACTTGTCTACAAGTGAGGTAATCGGGACTATATTAATTCTATGCATATATATGTTTTAATTTCATATTTTCTGTACATGAATGATTTAAAATATTAAATGAATTGGTTGGCTATCTATTGTATTGTATTTGGACCTTGTGAGTCCATGGTGGAGCTATGGTACGACTGCCACCCGTGCATGTGCTTCGATCAAGCACCGAGTTATGATCGAACCCCATATGCACTAAGCCCTGGTTGTGCTTAATGGGGTGTAGGTACCATGGACGGGTCTCTCTTGGTGTTATTGGCCTTTAGCATATGGAAATATGATTGCTAGTATGGGATAGTAATCATGATAGCCTAATTATTTCATTTACTGATATGACTGGTATGTATTCTAATGCTTATATGAAATCATGCATATATGTTAATTAAATTGGAATATATGAATGCAATTTGCCTTGGTTACTAAGATTTACATCTCACTCTGTTTCATGGGTTAAATATTTTAGGTGAAGGTTCTTCAAGTAAGGATGAGGGCAAACAAGTGGATGAACATCCATGAGCTGAGGCATAGTGTGGGGAGCTATACTTAGTCTGAGTGGAATAGAGTATATGCTAATTTTGTTAACCTTTGTATAGCATCATCATATATCTGTATTGCCAAGTGTAGGAGTTTGTATTTTGATAACATAAAATGTAACCAGTGAGAAATAGGTTTCATATTAGTTGTTGATGGATGTATGAGCTTATGACACTTATTATGGCTTGTAAACCTGTGTTTTAACTAACTATTTAAGTAATGAAATCATGTGATATATTGATTGTGGATTTGAGCTAGCGATGCATGAATTATTCGATGACAACATGATTAAATGACCATTGTGAGAAATTTGTAAATTTGTTGATATAAGACCAATGAATGAGTAAGAGAATACACCTTTAAATTTGAGATGGGTAATGATATAATGACTAGGGCAAATTAGCTAGATAGATGCTATTAGAATCTCATAACAAGTGGGAGAGTGGCCCTAGAGAGCCCTTAGATAGAGAGTGGAGAGTATGAGACAAGATTTTTGGAGTTACAGAATCAGAAGGAATTTCGCCGTGGCCAAAATATTATTAGCCGCAGCCAATAGAGGCGAAGTTGCCTAGGGAGAGTACCAGAGAGCAATTTACTACAGCGAAAAGTGGAATTAGCCGTGATGAAATTTAAGAGGCAAAATTGGGAGTCATCCAAAGGGTAATTCGCCACAGTTAAATGGGAATTAGCCGCGATGAACTTTTGCGAGAATTTGTTGGGCATTCCAAAGAAGAATTAGCTGTGGTGAAAGGAGGAATTGGCTATGGCCAATAGTGAGAGGCGAGTGAGGTAGGTTCCAGGAGGCTTCCTCGTCACGGCGCCATGTAGGTTAGCCACGGTGAAGGTCTAACTCACCACGGCGAAATCTATGAAGATAAGGAGTGAGCCCAAGAGTAATTGGTCACGGTACAAGGACATTTAGTCACGGCTAATGGTCCCAAACTTTCATTCTAACCTAGCAATCTTGGTTTTTTATATGGTAAACCTAAGGGATGACTTAGAAACATTAGTAGAAGATTCTTATGAGTTGGAATTAATGGGTAATAGAATCAAAGGCTTATAAATGAATGTTTGTTTCTCTGATATACATGAGTACTTGTAATTATATGGTTGATGACTTTAATAACATTAAGGTTCAAATTTTCCTGTATTTTTGAATATAATTAGTCGTAATGTCTTGTAACCCTAATTTATGATTATTAATCATGTATTTAACCTTAATTACAATGATTAGAAGTAAGGTTTATCACAAATTGGGCGAGGCCAAACCACTTGCTTGGCAAGCCTTTGTATGCTATGTATGATATTCTCAAGTGATGAAAATGCTTCTTGAATGTTTGCACATGTCAACATAACCATACATGCATTTATGAGACTTGTTTGCATCCATTATGTATGATTGAATAGGAGATGAGCTATTGGGATTCTTTGAATCCCATTCCCTCCTCTCCAATGATCTAATATGCTAGGTGGACCAAGTGGACAAGATAATGGAAGCCAATCACCTTGGAGGAAAGAGTTTGACAACAAAATGCCAAGTTTTTGGTTCTTAAGGCTATAATTGTGTTAAATGATGTAATCCAATGATATATATGGTCTATGACCCTTGGGACATATGAAAGTATGGTATTATATGATGTAGGAATGAAAGAATGTGTTATGTGAATGATGGAATGTAATTTAAGTATGTTATGGCATTATAGTCTCATGAATGGCTTTATGGAAATATGCATATGTGTGGATGGAATGGTCAAAATGAGATGCATGAGATTTGGGACTATTTGGGCAGCTTATTCAGGTCTTAATCATGCTTTTAGACTTGCCCAAAAGGTGCCAAACCCTAAGGAAAGCCATTTGGTTACTTTAGTACCTCATATGGAGCCAAAATTGACCATAATGGAACCTTATATCACTTTTTGGCCAAATGACCTCTTCTTGATTTGAGATTTGGTATGCATTTAGAGCTTGTTGAAAGCTTTTTGGTAAGCTAAAGATCATAATTTTTAGAGGTCTTCTGAATATTTGATAAATTTTTAAAGTTGGCAATTTTTTTTATTTTGATCTGTTGCACTATTCATTTGGTCTGAAAATGAAATCTGTTACACATGGCTCAAATGATGTCCAATTGCCACAAAATTTTATACAAAGAAACTAGAAATTCACAGTGACTCATGTCAACAAGAAGCACCTCATTTGGATGTCTAGAGAAGGAGATATAAATTTTTAAACAGTCTATCCAATATTAGAAGTTTTACCCGACCTGAGTTGCTGTTCTATTAAATTCTGAGGTCTGGGTTACCTGAGCTGGTTTGGAAATATTTTTTTCCTCTATCTAACATCCACAAATTTCCATATTGGTATCATTTGTATGGATTGAATTTTTTTGGAATTAATTAGACGTTTTCAAAGTTTACTGCAGATATCTGGGACAGTTCCAAAAGGTAGTTTGACCTCTAGACTTTTTTGGATGTCAAACATCCTCTGTGATGGATGTTATGGTCGAGACATATTTTTAGTGTAAAGTACACATCCGTAGCTTCCCATAATGACCAAGAATTTATGATTTCAATTTTTTTAAAATTAGTTATGATTTTCCAAAATTTGGTCAGAAAAGGGACCAATTCTGGCCAAAAATACACATGACTATTTTGAGCTTTCCCTTGAGTTCCATGAGTTGTGGGCCACATTTTATGACCCAAATGAGTTGTATTAATGTAATTAAATATGGGAATGTATTGTATGGGCTCACACGGTCTACGTGATACTGAACGAAATTTTTATACACAATGCAACGCAAGAAATTGAATTATTTTAACTCCTTTTCTTGCTCCATGGAAATTATGAATGTGAGACATGTAAATGTTGTGATATGAGCTAGAAATATATGGTGTTACAGGGTAAGTGGTAGACTATGTCTCTAGTAGCTAAGATTATGAAAAGTTAGCATTTCACTAGACTTTAGCAGTAGTCAATTGTAGTTTCTCTTCAATATTAGTACAAGAAAGAGTAAGAGTTATGATAATTAGTTATTAAGCTAAAGAGTTAAATAAGACCCACTCTCAAGTGAATAAAGAAAGTAAGGCACAATTCAGCCTAAAAAGGCAAGGGTCAAAGTAAGAAATGAGGTTAGGACAATTGAGAATAATTGCCCTTTTTAGAGGAGCTATGATCCTAGTAAGTGATAAAAATATGAGGCCTATGATAGAAAGAAATATGAACAGTAACCATGGGATGAGCTAGTGAGGAAACGAATAAGATTAAATGGTGAACTAAATATCTAAGTTAAGTATGTAGACAGAGGTCTTTAATAGCTACTAATGAATAAGGAAAGGTAATGAGACTTTATAGAAAGCCATTAGGAGATGATAAGGGAGATTTAATACTAAGTAAGTTATCTCCCAAGGCATATGCAAGTAGGTCCACTAAGCAAGAAAGTCAACCCCTATGAACAGGTTAAAACTAATTAGATGTGACATAGTAAGCGCTCCCAGGAAATAGGCCAGAGTTATAAGAGTATTTGTAGTGTTAGAAATTACTTTCCCTTATGATAAGCGCAAGTCAAATGGTCTATAATAATAACACAAAAAAACAGAATCAAATATAGTAAACTAGTGTTGTAAATTCCCTAGCAGAAGAGCTTAGTCTCTAAAGGAAGTAAATAGAGCTAGGAAGAAGGGAAAGAAAAGGGCAGTTAATGAGAATATGAGAAAAGCTAGATGAAGTTATACCCCTAAATTTCTAGGATGAAATTTATTTAAGATGGGAGGAAATGAAATATCTGGTTCCTCTATAAAAGTGAGAAATATAATGTCTAGTTTTTCCATAAACGTACAAAATGCATCGAACATAAAAGGAAGTTCTCCAGATAGAATGATTTGTGGTCCAATAAAATTAGAGTAAAAATCTAGACCTCAAATAATGAGGATCCAAGGCCAGAGGTACCCTAAAAATAGAATCAGAATAACTAAACGAAATTTAACAAAAATGCGATGGCATTTTTGTAATTTTGGACACTTTTTAGAAAACTCAAAGGAGAAATTTTTAAATGGGAAAAATAAGTTTCTTGGGCTTTTTAGAGGCCCTAAAGACCATAGGAAATCCTAGAATGGTTTAAACCCCTCCAGTTTATGTTTTAGAGCGTTAGTTGACCCGAACTTTGACCAATTCACTCGGGAAGGTTTTTAATCCAATTTAGATGAAACAAAAGGGATTTTATGAATTAAAGGACCTAAATTTTATGATGAAAAAAATAGTTCTCAAAAAGGAATTAAAATAAGCCTAAACAGAGCAAACAGATACGTAGGGGCAAAATAGTCATTTTGAAAAATTGTAGAAAAGGCTTTTTAAGTAAGATTACACCTCACCACCTTCTCTAAGCTTCCATTTTTGGAATTTTGAGTAGCCATGGCGTGACATTAAAGGAAGGGAGAGAGAAGAAGTTTAAACTCCTGTTTAGGTAAATAAACGGCTCTATTTTATCCCGCGTCAGTTAGGAAAGTTGTTCTTCTCTCTAAGAGCGCTCTAATGGTGATTTTCTTTTCTTGAAAAGTTAAAAATTCAAGTCTAACCCAAGCTAAAAAGGAAATCTTTTCAAGAAACTAATCGATGAAAAATAATCTGCGCAAAGAGAGCTTCATTTTAAGGTAAGACTTTACTTGAAACACTTGCAAAATCTTATTCTTTTCAAGCCATTTAAGCTTTGGCCTAAAGAGAGAAAGTGAGGAAAAGAGTTTTTCTTCATGTGTTCTTGATGGAACCTGTAACACCATACTTCTAAGACTCAATTCATGCAATTCCTATGCCTCATCTTATGTTTGTTCTATGAAAACAATATAGTGACATAGGGAGTTATGAATTAAAATGCATTTCTCTACGGATAAAATTTTTCTTTCAAAGTCCCATGGGCCATATGAATGCATCTATCACATTCTCATACTTAAACACATAATTACAACTCATTTCCATCATCAAATTTGGCCTACAATTCGTGGAGAGCAAAGGATCATATAAAACACATGTTTGCATTTTCGGCCAGAATTTCCTCTTTTCTATCAAAATTTTAGAAAATCATAACTAATTCTATAAAAATCAAAATCATGTGTTCTTTAGTACTCTGGGAATCTACATATGTCTAATTTATGCTGAAAATATTATCAGGCCATGAAACATCACACAAAAGACATTTGACATTCAAAAATGGACGGAGGTCTGGCTGGCTACTGGTACTATCACAAGCTTCTGTAGCAAATTTCAAAAATGTCCAATTAATTTCCCAAAAATCCAATACACATGAATGATACCAATCTGGAAAGATACAGATGTTAAATAGAGGAAAAAAATAACTTCATACCAGTCCATGCATGTCTAGGCATCGAAAATGAATCAAACAGTACCCTGGGTCAGTTTGGATGCCTGATGCTGGACAGAAATTTAAAAAATGCATATCTCCCTCTCTAGACATCCAAATTGGGTGCTTCTAGTTATCACAAGCCTCTAGGAGTGTCTAGTTTCTTTCTATAAAATTTTTTGGCAATTGGACATCATTTGCCCCTTGAGTAACAAATTTCATTTTCGGACCTGAGTGAACAGTACACCAGACCAAAACCAGAAAATTTCTCAACTTTGAAAATTCATCAAATATTCTATAGACCTCCAAAAATTCTGTACTTTAGCTTCCCAAAAATCTCTCAACAAGATCTAGATGTATGACAAATCTCATATCAAGAAGAGCTCATTTGGGCAAAAAGTGATATAGGTTTCCAATATGGTTAATTTTGATCCATATTAGAGACCAAGTGTGCCCAAATGGTCTTGCTAGGTGTTTGGCACCTCTTGGGCAAGTTTAAAAACATAAATAGGACTTGTATGAACTGCCCAAGTGGTCCCAAACCTCATGCATCTAAATTTGGCCGTTCCACTTCCATTATTACACTAATCTATCTATCCATTCAAGAGCTAAACTTGCCATTCAATACCCAAAACATGCTATCTCAAACATTTGGCATCAAATTTCATTCATACATCATACATTTGGGTATTTACATATGTTCATATGGTTACATAACAATTTCATCATGAGATTGCATCATATGCCATGTATATGGCTAAAAAGAAGGCAAAACTAGGCATATTCATATACTTTGATGCCCATATTCTTCTTCTAAGCTTGGTGGCCTCCAATACCTTGCACAATTGTTTCACCTAGCATGTTAAGACATTAGAGAGGAAAGGATGAGGTTCAAAGAATCTCAATAGCTCATCTCCCATTCAATCATACATAATATGTGCAAAGCAAGCTTTACAAATGCAAGCATGAAGGAAATGGAAGTCATGTACATTTAAAAAGCAAGCTTGGCATATGAACAAATCATACAAGACATTCAAGAGCTCACCAAGTGTTTAGATTGGCCTCACACTTCTCCTTATGGATTTTGGACTTGTCTTACCCATCTTTAAGAGCTTTGGATTTAACCATACTCATGGGAGTCCACTTTGCTTTTAGGAGACTCTTTGCTATGTCTCAACCAAGCTCAAGGGTTCTTAGCTCATCCTCACCAAAGGGAAGAGTTCTTGGCCTCTACACACTCAAGCAAACTCATACAAACATCATGTAGTCATTTGAAAACATAACATGGCATCAAGAATCATGGCATATAAATGCATGCTAGCATACTTTTTATCGCTTGAAAATACACATACACATATTCTAAAATAAGCTAAACACACATCCATGCATAAGAGAAGGTGGAGAGAACTACCTTGCTTGCCTTTGCACACTTTTTCCTTGAGTCTTGAATCCTCTCCCTTGACCTCACACACCTAAGAAGGTGGAGATCATTCCTCTTGGCCTAGACACATCGTATGGAAGCTAATTATACTTTTGAAGTAAAGTCTAAGGCCACACAATCACTAGAGAAGCTAGGTGACTCATAAGACTCTTTTATGGTTCCATAATGCACTTAATGAAGCAACCTTTGGAAAATATCATCTTAGCTCCATTATATCTATTCACTCATGATTCTTGACTCCATTTAAATCTCTTGGGGTCATCACATAATCAATTCTAGGAGCCTTGCTAGGTGTTGCTTCTTTAAGTCATATTATGGAACATATAAGGCTATCTTATTTTCTATGGTTTCTAAACTTTTTCCAAGGCATCCTCTCATACTTTCCCATCATACATGATACAAAACTAAGCTCAGAAGGAATTAAAACATTCCCTAGGTGCATGAACTCTCCTTGGCCGAAGCTATGCTTCCATAAGGCACTAATGAAGTTTCCTTGCTTCCTTTAATGGGAGAATCATGTAAGAAGCTCTATTGGTGTCTTAGGAACTCATATAAATACTTAAACATCATAAAATATGGCTAGGGTTCATGATAGAGCTCAAGGTGCAATCAAAACCCTAACTTTTCTATCTTGCAAAATCATGGTTTTTACTTGAATTTCTTTGCATATTCTTGCTCTCCTCCCTTAAATTCATGGAATTCACCCTTAGTTCTCCTCAAAATTCTAGCCCTTTTGCATCTACATATATGGGGCGAAATAAGAAGAAGAAGGGGGAGGAAGTATCTACCATGGAATGAGAGATTTACCTTGTTTTTCCTTTTTTTCTTGCTTGATTCTTACTTTCTTTGGCTTCCTCTCTTCAAATCCGAATTTTCCCCTCTTAGGCTGACCCTAAAATAACACCAAAAACTCTAAGAAAGCTATAGGGAGAAAGGGGAGAAGGAGGAGAAGAGATTTCCTAAGGAGAAGACTAGGAAATTCTAACAAATTCTTACCTTTTTCTTGAAATTTTCCCTTCTCCTTTGCCTTAGTCTTGTACACCTCCTTCCCTTGAGTTTTCTCTGGTTTTTAGGCAGAGTTTGGTTGATCTAAATGAGGGGAGCAAAAGGATGCTTCATATATATATAGGTTTAAGAAGGATTTTTTCAAAAAAAATTATTTTGTCCTTTGTTCTTGGTAGTTTCGTTTCTAACTCGTTTTAGCTCCTTTTTTGAGAACTGTCTTTTTTGTTATAAATTTTAGGTTTTCAATTTAGTAAAATGCCTTTAGAATCACTTGAATCGAGGTTAAATCCTTCTCGAATCAATCCATCAAAGTTCGAGTACACTGACGTTGAAAAATGTCCACCGGAAGGGCTTTAGTTGTGCCGGGGCTTCCCATAATTTTTAGGGCCTCTGAGAACCCCGGAGAACTCAACTTTCATTTAAAAAGCCCTCCATACTCAATTTCAGACCACACAAGTTTTAACACATTATACAAGAAGATCTTGTACTTGCTGGCAAAAACCTTGTCGACAAGGTCTTAAAAATTGCACTACAGATTATAAGATCTTGTCGACAAGATCTTCGACCCAAGTGATGAGATATTATTTCAGCCCTTAAATTAACTTAGTCCGTTGCCATACTTCATGTTCAATATACATTCTAATGATCACATAACATAATCTCTCATTTTTAAAGAATCGGATATTACAGAACCAAGGGTTATAGAGTATGAAGATTAAGAATATGCCATTGAAATTGAATAAGAAGCATTAAATTGTAAGTTAGCAAACCTAGGGATTTAACTGTACTTAGGCTAACATGAAGCTTCCTAGTAGTAATTTAAGTTATCTAAGGATATATATGAGTTCTCAAGACATCTAAGAAGTTTCACAAGTGTCAATTCCCTAAGAGAAAGCAAGCAAACTCCATAGGTGTTATATGCTTGCATAGTCTCGACCAAGAACTCTTCATGCACCTAGGGAGAATTTTAAATTGTTCTAAGGCTAGAAAGGGATTAAATACGATGGAAGAACATCAAAGGAAGACTTAGAAAAAATTTAGAAGCCTTGATTTGTGAGATAGAGGTGTAGGCTCCATAATGAAACTTAAAGAAGTAACTTGTACCTATGCTCTTGGGAATTAATTTGTGATGACTCCAAGGAGTCTAAATAGAGTCAAGAGACTTAAAATGAATGAGAAATAGGAGCCAAGACCATGAATTCTCATAGTTACTTCATAAGGTCTTGTATGGAAGTATAGTGGAGCCATAGAATAAAGTAGCTTCACATAGAGTGTGTATGATACCAAAGCTTGTTCCCATGAGTGATGTATGTCTCTTTTGATGTGTCTAGGCCAAGAAAACTAAGGGCCACCTAATTGTAAAGCTTGGCAAAGAAAGGGGAAGAAGAATTTCAAGAGGAAAGTTTGTATTCTTACTTCAAGGAAGCTCTCTAACCTTTCTCTCATGCATGGCTTGGATGTTTGTTTATCTTTGAGTTCTTGTATATATTTTTATGTCATGAGAAATGTTTTTAGCTATTACCCATACGCTATGGTGTCATGGTCGTTTTAAAATATGTTTTATGAATGTGTTTTAGCTTGCATGGATTTGGTAATGCCAAAAGTCCCTTAGCAAGGGAAAAAGATGAGCCAAAAGTCCCTAAAAATAAGTGAGACAAAGCTAAAAGTCTCAAAAAGAGTGAAGCTAAGTCAAAAGTCCCTTGAAAGTAGGTGAGACAAATCTAAAAGTCCCAAAAAAGGTAGATGAGGCTAGACCAATGCCCTTGAGAGTTTATGTTTGCTATGTATGAGTTTATGTGACAGGGAAAATGTTTTACGTATGCTCATTATTAGTTTGAATGTCATGCATACATTATTTGACTTATAAATACATCCATTATATATGTTTGAAAGGGTTAAGAGCTACTGGGATTATTTAAATCTCACTCTTCTCCCACACATGTCTAACCATGTCTAGGTGAGCCAAGTGGACAAAGAAATGGAGGTCAACAACCTTAAAAAGCAAGACTTTGACAAAGAGATAGAGAAATGGCCTCTTTGTTTGTATTTTGATGTCAAGAATTGTTACCATGAGGTGTATATATGATATAAAACCTTGAGCATATTCTAATGTATATATAAATTATGTATGTATCAATGTGGGAGCTAGATGAATGAAAATGTGAGATTTTGCCACTCATTTGCCCTTATGTGATATGATGTACTTGTGTATGTATTTAAATGGCAAGGTGAGATTGAGCTCTATGATGATTTGGATCAGTTGTAATGCTTTTATATATGATAATTATGCTTTTAGAATTGTCCAAGTGGTTATGGAAACTCAAGAAGAGCTTTTGGTATCTTAAAATCCCATTTAAGACTTCAAATTTGATCATTTTGTGTGCTGAACCAAAGTCTAACCAAATGAGTGAGTTTTTTCATAAAATTTGGCCAGCAAGTAGGTCTTATCTAGAGCTTTCCATAAAGCTAAAGAGAACTCAATTTGGAGCTCTAGAGAATTTATTTTGATTTTTCAAAGTTGGCCAAATTATACAAAAATGGTATGGTTACTATTCATTTGGTTAATTTGCTTCTCTATGTCACATGTGGGTCAAATAATGTCCAATGATCATGATATTTTACAAGAATAAACTTACATTATAAGCTTTCCATAGCCACTAAGATCATCTCATTTGGAGTTCTGTAGAGGGAGAAATAAATTTTTGAAGTTGTATGATAGTATCAATAATGCAGCCTAACCTAAGTTATTGTTCCATCAATTTCTATGGGTTTAAGGCCACGACATTAGTCTAGAATTATTTTTAGTCAAAATTAGACATCCACAGCTTTTCAGAATTGTATGGTTTACTTAATTTCAATTTTTTAGAATTTGTTATAAATTTTCAAAGTTTGCATAAGAAAGTAGGAATCTAAACCCGAGTAAACCATTGATTTTGTGACATGTAGCCTAAAACCCGAGGTTCTTGAGATATTTGGTGATGGTTATGACTTGTATGGATGTGTTATAATAGAAAATGATATTGATAAGTTCACATGGCCTATGGAATATAAAATAAAGAAATAAAACCTTGTGTAACACAATTAAATCCTATTAAATATTTATTATTTTCTTTATGTATGGTGTATTCTTCCTTACAATTGTGCTTCATCATGTATGTTGTGGATTGAGATAGGTTTGGTACTAATGTACAAGGGTAAAGAGGCTAAGGTATTATATTTATTGGTATCAGAGTAAAGTTCCAAGCCTTCTAGAGTTGTATATGGCTTGAGGAAGCAATGTTACAAGTATGTATGAGCTTGTTCGGGGCATTTTAGGTGTGTGAATGTTGCATATGTCTATGTTTATGTCAAGTAAGTTGTTAGAATGGTCTTTGAGTAGGTATTGAACATTAAGAGAGGTAGGCCTTTAGGGCTAAGGTATTACATTTATTGCTTTAACCTAAAGGTTTTTCGAAAGGTTATTTTCAAAAAACAATGTTCCAGCCATATCTAGTAAAATACAATTTTCCCTTTCCATAACATCATTTTGTTGAGGAGTTCTCAGAGTAAAAAGGTTATGATTTATACCTAATTTATCAGTAAACTCTTCACATATTTGATTTTCCAATTCCTTTCCATGATCACTTCAAATAGAAAAGATTGATTATAAACAAGTTGCGCGAAGATATTGCCACAATGCAAAATATAAACATTATCATGACTTTTTCCTTCAATTAGAATTTCACTCATTTCATTGTTATATGTTGTGGAAGAATAGGAGTCAAATGCAACTTTATGTCCTTTATCACATAATTGACTAATATTAATAAGATTATGCTTGAGACCATCAACAAGATATACATCATTAATTGTAAAAAATGCATTTATTCTCACTATACCTAATCTTATGATATTTCCTTTCTTGTTATCATCAAATGTAACAATACTAGATGCCTTAAGAATGAAGAATAGAAAATTAGATTTGTTTCCAATCATATGGTAGGAATATCTTGAATCCAAAAATCGTAGGTCTTTTTTAATTTTAGCAAAGATGAAAATTTAGGTACTCAAGAAACTTTATATCCTTACCATGTTAGCTCCAAATTCCTTGTATGCTAGGGCATTTTTAGAAATCCATTTTTGAATAGTCCTTCTTAGCTTCATTAAACATTGGTATGATACATGACCTCCTCTATTATAAGTATAACACATTCTAGGAGATTTAGTATTTAAGACCTTCACAAAAATAACCCTAGTTTGTTTTTCATTATCTTCATCTTCTTTATAGCCAATACCATCTTTTCCTAAAGATCGGTTTTATGTTCCTATAATCACTTTTAAATTTTCATGTCCTTTCACAACTTTTGGTAGGTCTTCATTAAGGTATGCAATCTTTGCTTTTAACTTTTTATTTTCAAATAGGAAAGCTTGAAAGAATATTTTTCTTCAATCAACTTAAGCTTCTCATCTAGAATATCTTTTTCATTTTTTATTATACTGAAACTTTTCAAGATCTCTATATAATCCCTTTTTAATTCATCATATTGTAATGCAATTTCATTATAGTTTTCTACTATGGTGTGAAAGCATGTAATAGCTTATCATAATTAAAACAAATATCATTTACCTCTTTTTCTACCTCTATATTAGTAAATTCCTCATTTTTCTTAAGACAAAAGTTTTTAGTTTTGTATTTTCATCAATATTGCTATAGGAATCTAATGCAACAAAGAGACACAAATTTGTTGTTTCTTGCTTCTCTCCTTCACTAGATTCATCTAAAAGGTCATCATCACTTCATGCCGAGTTAGCTACTATAACCTTCTTCTTATTGTTTGAGCTTAATTTGTTTGCCATTAGACTACAATCTTTTATATGACTAGTTTTCTTACATTTGTAGTAATTGAGTGTATCTCTGGTTCTTTCACACTCTAGTAAGGTTCCTCTCCCTTGTTTATTAGGCTATCTTCTCTTATAGAAGCTATACATCCTTCTAGTTAATAGCATCATTTCTATATCATCAGATTAATTAACAAGAAACTCATCTTTGTCATCTTGTTGAGAAGTTTTAATGTAATGCTCTTTTCTTTCTTTGAGCTTTTTATGCTTCTATTTACGTAACTTTCCTTTATAGGCAATTAGATTTCCTTTAAATTCATCAAATGTCATTCTTTCTAGTTTTTTCCTTTCTTGAATGGTAGCAACCTTTGTAGTCCAAATTAAGGTTAGACTTCTAAGGGCTTTACAAAAGAGATTTTCATTTAGATAGCACTTTCTAAGATCGTTGAGGTCATTGATGATTTTTCTAAACCTTCAAAATATTTCCTTTATGCTTTTATCATCCTTCATTTTGAGTAGGTCCTACTCGTTTACCAATGTATCAATCCACATTTTCCTAACTTAAACGATTCCTTCATATGTCATTTGCAACTTATAATGACCATAATTTCTAATTACATTAATTAAGGGTAAATACACAATTAATAATCGATACTTGAGGTCTAAAGTCGATACTAATTATCAATGAATGAAATTATGGAGAAATTTGAGCCATTTAATGATTAATCACCACTATTCATAAAGACTAGAAGGCCTAAGTTCATAGGAGATGTAATTTCTCATTTCAATCTTTTAATTCGTTCACAACAGGATCTAGAAGCCTAAAACCCCTACAGAATTATTTACAAACCCTTATCTACCCTTAACATAAAGAAAACCAGGTTCTAAAGGCTAAAATAAAGGTTTGGGGTCTTACGCCATAACTTGGACAAACTTCATCGCGGCACAGTTGTCTTCTAGAACCCTAAAAATTGAAATATTGAACTTACACTATGACTTAAAGGACCTGCACCGTGACCTAACTCGCTATTGGAACTCAATCAAATTTTCTCTAACCCTTGCCACAACTCAAGCTCCCTACGCCGCAGTGAGGTTCTCCCCTAGAAGTCATTATTCAAAATTTCCCAACTCTCGCCACAATGAGGCTACATGGTGTCGTGGTGACTGAGCTTACTGGAACTTCCCCAAGAATTTTGCCCAACTCTCACCACAGTGAGATTACTCTTAAGAACCCTTTGAATCCAATTCTCTCAAGTTATGTTGTGACCCAAAAACTTACACAGTAGCGCTCTCTACCTCTATTACTTCAAACTCCATTTTTTACCAGAACTTCATTCCCTTCTGATCCTCTTCTCTTAGCTATACACTCCCTAACCATTTGCCACTAACTTTAGAGGGATTTTAGGGCCTCCATAGCTAAAATACATGGTTTTAATGACCTCCCAACTTTTATATACTTTTAACTCACAAATTCTCATTAGTTAGGGACTTAAGGGTGGATCACATCAATTGAGCATCACTACACATAAGCAAATTTACACATTATGGCAATTATAGGTACCTAAGCCGCAAGTAATGATATCTAAACGCACATTCCCTTATCAACTAACCTCAAACCACCTAGAATAAGTCTCAATGGTCTATCTAAACATATTCCTACCTTCTCAACTCTGAGAAAATCTCACATGCGAATTCTAATTATGACTCTACTCAATTCCTCCTATAAGGTATATATATAGATGTATGTGCATTCTAATGGAAACTCCATACAGCAAAATGCAGAATAGTCATTCATTTTATAGCATGAATATACTCTCAGGTAGATAAACCATGGTTCATCATTAGCAATAACCCATATCAAATCAACATTAGGTACATGCATCAGATTACGAGTAATATAAGATCAATCTTCCTGATGGATTCATCCTTGGTTACAAAACATTAAAAAAAAGCCTACACTTAGCAATATGAGTGCATCATGATGCTATACAAATTAAATTACAAAAAGATAACATCTACTCTAAATCAAAATGGTCCAAGTGTAAAAATCCCATAGAATGCCTCAAATTAGGGATACTCATCCACTTGCTTCCCCTTCTCTTTAATCGAGGAACCTTTACCTAAAATTATTAGTCCGTGAAACAAGGTGAGATGTGAATCTCAATGACTAGAGGAAACTCCACACATATGTACAATTTAATCAACATAATTGCATGTTATACAAAAAATACTAAAAGCATCCACATACTCAGTAAATGGACTAGTTAGGCTATCAATGTACTAGCAATCACATATAACATGTTAAAGGCCAATAACAGAGGGAAAGGCCCATCCATGGCACCAACTCCCTATTGAACACACTCTAGGCTTGGTGCATTCATAAGTTTGATCACAACTCGATACCTAATTGAAGTACAATACATGGATGGCAACCATATCACAGCTTCACTAAGGACAAGCTCATAGTCCAAAATAACAATCAAATAGCCAACCAATCATTTAACATAGCAAAAACATATTAGAAAGTAAATATCATATTAACAATGAATATATGTAAGGAATTAAATTAAACCCTAATTATCTTGCTTAATTGCATCCAATTCTGAAGCCAAAACAAGTTCCCAACCCTTTAGAGATTCTAGTTTACCAAAAACTGATTTCTTAGTTAACATCCATTACAAAAATTAGTTACCCATCATTCTTAGTATCCTAAAATATCTAAGAGATACTTACCTAGACTCCAATGAACTTCTAATTCAGACTTGGGTCTCCTTACTCCAGAAACCTTAAAGTCTCTCCCCAATATTTTGATATTTTCACACAAAATCAAAGCCCATAATATAAGTCAACTACTAGGGCCAATAACTAGCAGAAAATATCAAAATAAAGAAAAGATACTTACCTAATAGTCCCTTTAGTTCCAACCTCCAAAAATCAAGCAAAACCACCAAAATATCAAACTTTAAATCTATGATGAGGCAAAACTCCACCAAATTAGAAACTAATTGAACCTAAATGTTGAGGAGAATAAGATGGTCAAGTTTTATATATGTTACCTTAGTTAAATCTCCCTCTAAAAGTGTGAAATGGTGGCAAGAAGCTAAAAAACCCTAATCCCTCTTCACAAGTGTGAAAATGGAGTTTTCCCTTGGCTGAAAGATGGTTTGGTCTATAGAATAGGGAAAATAAGGCTGAATGTGTTAGGGTTTTATGTGAGTTTGGGTTAACTCAAAAGCCCAAGATCCATTTAGGTGCATTGTTCTAAGTTTTGGGCCTTTAAAGGAATGAAGTTAGGCCTCTAAAGTTAATTATTGTCATCACTAAGCTTGTGACGACCCTCCCTTCTAATCATTGTAATTATAGTTAAATATATGATTAATATTTAATTATCAAGGTTTGAGTGGTTACAATTTATCACATTGTAAAAATATGGAAAAAATTTGAACCTTGATATTAGGGTCATCACCATACCACTTCAACAAAACAAAATTTGCATAAAAGAAATCTTACTACCATAAGGGGATTATGATTCAACCGTCCATCAGTTTCAATACCCAATAACCTCCCACAAGTGTTCCTATATCATCTCTTACCATTACCATTGAAGAAATTGGGGGTCTCTAGGCTAAAAGGAATAGGTTGGGGACTTGTGCCGCGGCCTATACCTTCCCTACCACGGCTAAATTGCTTTCTGGAATCACTGGACAAATTTCACAAATCTCGTCGCGACTGTCACCGCGTCGAGTTGGACCTTCGCCGCGGCCAACCTATGTGGCCCCGCAGCAAAAACGCCTCCTAGAACTACTGTTCTCAACTCCCACAATTCTCGCCTCGATGTAATATATTTGCGCCGTGGCGAGTTTTGCTTCTGTCCAACCCTTATTTTATTTCCTCAACTCGTGTCGCGGCAAGACCTACTACGCCGCGGCAAGTTCCTATTCTGTCACCCTCCTGGGCAATTTTTCCCACTCTGTGCCGCAGCGAGATTTATCAGGCCGTGGCGCTCCTCGCCACTGTCACTCCCTGGGCCAATTTTCTTCCCTTGTGCCACAGCAAGATTGGTTATGCCGCAGCGCCCTTTGACTCTATCTCTCATTTGGCAGCGGCAAAGCCCTCTTGGCTGCAACGTGATTCCCTCCTATAACCACATTACCCAAATTTTATCCCACACACTCTAACTCTCATCTTAGGAACTCTCTAGGACCACTTTCCCTCATTCTATATGACCCTAATGGTAGTTTCCTACGCTATTTACTCATCTAACTCTCCATTTCCAATTCAAATTCAAATGTGGATCCTTAATCCTCTAACTACCATAAACTAGTGAGTTCATAGATTAATGACAGCAAATGTATCATGGTCACAAGGTGCATGGGGTCAATGCTTAATGTTCATATAAAATCGAATCACTTATCCATTATTAGCCAATTACAATCAAAATGTTCAATTCCATGATAATCAAATTACATATACAATCCCTATACTTGGCAACTCATGATGCAATGCAGCAATGATACAAAACTAACAATTTAATTACAATACATTGTCAAAGCTCCCAAACCTATGTGCTACCAAACCATTTAGCAAACTCCTGTTAATTTTCTCCTTGCCACTAAAAGGTCCAGTCCCTGAAAATGTTAGCCCACAATAGGGTGAGATATATAATCTCAGTAACAAAAGGGCAGATTCCATATATATGTACAAGTTAATTAATCCAATGCAATTTCATGTCATCAATACCAGAATCATCAATTCAATTTGCAAATGAACTAGTTGAACTACAAATAACTACTGTCCCATACCAGCAGTCATACACAACATGGTAATGGCCAATAACACTGAGAGGGATCCGTCCACGGCACCTACTCCATAATGAACACAACCAGGGCTCAATGCATCTGAAGTCTGATCACAACCCAGTGTCCGATCAAAGTACATGCACGGGTGGCAGCCACACCACAGCTCCACCATAGATCCAATCACAATAACAATTCAAGTAGTCAACCAATCATTTAACATTTCAAAACCATATATGTGCAAACAATATCATATCAACATCAACATATACATGAAAATGAAGAATAACCCCAGTTACCTCAATGAAGCCAATTACTCTTCCCCTAGCTACCATAATAATCCAAATGCACACCAAGCCTAATTACCAAGCATAATTATCATCATTTTTAATCACAATCAAATATCCAAAGAGTTGAACTACTAATGACAGACCAGAGGTTACTCACCTAATTACCAAGGGATTTAATTTCAGATTCCAACTTTCCCACACCAGAAGTTGCCATAGTTCACTCCAATTTCTGGGTAATTTCACATGAAACTAAAGCCCATATCATAGGTCAACTATAGGGGTCTCAAACTAACAGAAAATGCATCAAAATGGGAAAGAGATACTTACTTAACAACAGTCATAGCCTCACCTCCGAAAATCTACCATGGACTCAACAAAATTCGCATTTCAATCATCAAGCCCAGAAAATTAGGTTTTTCACCATTATCTCCTTGTAATTTCACACAATAACAGAACCTATTATGATAATACATCCTTAAGGGCATTTTCCAGCAAAGTGATACATAAAATGGAAGGGAAAAGCTTACCTAATCCTCCTTCTAACCCCCAAGTCCGAAAATCTTGCAAGGAATCACCCAACACCAAATTTCA
>JAIUCV010002504.1:0-45847 GCA_026724425.1 Erythrophleum ivorense
AGTTTTCAGCGAGGCGCTAGAGGCAGCTAGGGCTTCGCCCTTTGAATCTTTCTTATTGTCTTTCCCTTTCATCTTGATATCAACTATGACATTAACAAAGCATCGAGCGGGGCAAGCTTTCACATATTATGATGAAAGAGACTATCGGAGAGGGTCCCCACTCTGCTTGCGTCCGCTAGCTGACGACGAAGAAAAGCATGCTCCTGTTCCGCGGTTGGCCGACGGGAACCTTCAGGATGGTTAGCCACACCTACCTAGGAGATTTTTTTCCCGGGAGCTTTGATCTTACCCTTCAACTAGTTTGATTTTTATCAGAGCTGTTTCTCTTTATTCTCCTACTTTTCTATGCTAATCGACTTGCTTACCGTAACCGGCTTAAGCCGAATCTTCTCATACGGACAATTCTCTGCATGTTGACTTCACTCCGATTACGCCCCTTTCAAAGACCTAAGAGCGGATGGGCGAATCCTTTCTCTCTTGGCTTGGGTTAACCTATATTAAAGAGATGGGACTTGAGCCCGATCTTTCTTCTTTATCGCCAGGGTAGGCCTTTCCTTTTGCCGGGGACTTTGTTGCCGGGTCTCCTCCCCAACTTCTCTTTCTCCAGTAAGCGCCCCAGCAGTTAGAATTTCATCCGCATCTGATCTTTCCTGCTATGAATTAGCCCTTCGAGATTGTAATAATTGGATTTGGATTAGGAGTGGAAGGCTTAGCTCTTCTTTCCAATAGTTTCGCTATAGCGACTACGTACCTGGAAGTGAATGAGGAATGATTCTTCTTCTGCTATCGAAGAGACCAAAAGCCTCTTCCAAAGTTGTTGATTACATTGATTTCATTAGCATTACCTAGTAGTGCACTCGCAACCTTAAATCTTTATAGATTGAAGGAGCTTCCTAAGACGAGGAGAAGTAAGTTGAATACTGGGATTCCCACGCAGCTTCTTAGTTCATATTGACCCTATATTCTAAGCATCGAATCAAATCTTTTGCGAGGAGGCCCATCTGAGCATAGTCCTTACTTTAAACAGGAAGCATCCAAAGCAATCCACCTTCTCAGGTAAGTTGCCTAACTGAACTTGAAACTTTGGCTCATTTTCGGGTCTGACTGCTTGACTCACCAACCTTCAAGTCTTCCTCCATCAATCATCCA
Source organism: Erythrophleum ivorense (assembly GCA_026724425.1). Taxonomy (NCBI): domain Eukaryota; kingdom Viridiplantae; phylum Streptophyta; class Magnoliopsida; order Fabales; family Fabaceae; genus Erythrophleum; species Erythrophleum ivorense. Next base: position 1,150 of record JAIUCV010002504.1, read on the forward strand.
TATGAATCGTTAAACGTTGCTTTATCAGTAAGAAGAACTTGATCTATATGCGTGTAAGGACGAGGGAATAAAGCAATTACTACTAGAGCTGCTAATAGCAATAAGGACTGAAAAGGCTACAAGCTAGGCTAAGGCTATACTGGAATAGTAACTAGCTATAAAGAAGGCTGCTAATAGGGATAGTTGACTCCTAAGAGTCAGATAAGAGTTAAGGGAAGGCACGAACGAATAGAAGAACTAATAAGGCGAGGAATGGGATTTCGATATCCAGATATTTCTAATTCCTGGCATATAAATCTATCCGAAGGAGAAGCGATAAAAGAAAAGTCTCAAAGAATTACCAAAAAGCCCCGATCTAGCCCTGATCTAAGGTGAAAAGCGAGTCGATCTGGTATCCAATATCAAATGGAAGTCGTATCATCTCCTTGACATTCTTATTACGGAGGGCCCTCTTTCCTAAATGAAGTGGGTTTGAGCCCCATTTCACTAGTTCTGGTAAGGACTCGCACTCCCCAATTCTCATGTCTTAAGCACGATGGATTGGTTCTATTTTCAATAACTGAAGTACGTAAGAAAGGGACATGATAGCTTCGACGATTCCCCTTTGGATTCATTGATGTCCCTGTTTCAGGAAAGATGCTCGGGTCTAGTGTATCGATTCGGCTAAGAAAACCAAGACAATCTCTGCTTTTACTGAGAATCTTTTCGATTAAATGATCAACTTCAACGAGATTTCCACAACGAGATATCATCTCAGTGCCAAAACCGACGATGAGACTTGAAGAAGCATATATCATCGTTCCCATTTCATAGCAGTAATTTGCCCTTAGGCAAGGAATTCGATTCATAGATATGACCACCTTACAAAAACCCGCTTTTGAAACTGGGAAAGAAAGTCGCAAGAAAAGGTTAGGTTAGGAGGAGCAAGAGCTAACACTAGGGATCAGACAGCCCCAGGAGCGGATAGACCTCTGAGTTGGGTCAGCGGTCAGTCCCGAGTCAACTGCATGCGTAACTACTGCCTCCCTAGCGGTCACCTCTGCCTCCTCCATTCCATTTCTAGTGCAATATCTGACGGTAGCAAATCCCGCGGATCGAAAGCCATCACCTTTTCGTCCGTAATCCCTTCGTCCCGTCTTAGCTTCCCCTCGTTCGCTTCCATATACATATCAATTTCATCTACCAGTTTTCCGAGCAGATTCGATCACAGTCCCATAAGCTGTAGGGACCACGATAGAGCTTATTTCGTGCTCGAGATTCAGATGGTCCCCCATTTCTTCTTCCTTGCGACTAACGGCCTACTGGGTGCAATAGATCCAATTGATGGCGGCACAAAAGAACTCCGGAATTCACCCAGCCCTTCTCACTTCTGGTTCATCAAGATAGGCTGGATAGCGACACATCTCCATTTCTTCCATTCGCTGCCCAGAAAACTACAGCTTTCAAGCCTACGTGCGCAGGTTTGGAAAAACCGTTTTTCTTTTCTACGCTGGGTCGATGTACAAAAAGAGTAATCCATATGTTGACCCACCTCACGAGGTACTCATAGAATAGGCTCCACCCCCGTGATACTTGGGGAGACTATGACAGGCCTTTAGTTGGTCTTTCCTTTTATAAGAACCTTCCAACATACTATGCTCTACGCCTCTGATTGCTATGCCTCGGGTCCCAGATCAATTGGATCGTCGATCTGTACCTTCATTCGTACATGCATATGGATCTTCATCTTCAACCTCGAGATTCCCTATGAGATCTTCTTCCAGAGAAGCCCCCGCATATGCTGCCCCTATCTATTCATGGTTCCGGATCCAGATATGGAACTGGAATGGGCTATGCCTTCACCTATGCTATTGGTTTTCAAACCAAAGCATCTGTAAATGGAAAAGGAATAGGCTTTGGATCCATAGGCCCTGGATATTCTATCGATAACTCCGGAATAGGGATTTCTGGTTCAACCCAGGCAGGCAACGTCGATCTAAATCCAGAGGCTATGGTTTGACAATGAATTATTCATCCACCGATTTGAACTATTGCGGTTTTCCCTCCGTTCCTAAAGCCTGCATCCGTTGCTCAAGTCGATTTAGTAGCAGGAGCAGCTGTAGCTTTACCAGTTGTACCTATTCCAATTGGTTAGCTGAAAACTGCTGGGGGTACCTATCCAACTGTCTCTGCCGCTGGTGGACCTGGATATCGATCCAACAATGATGAGTTCGGACGTGAGCGAAGGGAAGCTAGGTACTATGGTTCAATGGGTGAGGATGCTAGGTTATCAGGTCCTCAAATCGGGTATTGAACCGTCTCTCCCTCCTGTTGCAACCTTTGCCTCTATCTCTACACTTCTGGGTCTCGATCTCGAAGTCAAACTGATGCCTAGCTATTTATTATTCTATTCTAGATGCTGAGCAATCTTTCAGTACGTAGGCTAAGAAGGGCTTTAGCGCCTAAAGTCTTATAGTCTGACGGCCTGTTAGAAGACAATCAATCTTCTACCAAGGAGTCACAACTAGAAGGCTTCACTCGGCTAGGTGCGACATCACTGTCACGCCAGGACGATGCAGCAACTTAACCATACAAGCGGACACAAGACCTAAAGCAGATGACTCTACTCTAGATGAGGTAGATCAAGCAGCTTATGAAAGCTTCCAAGCTACTCGGTAAAGCGTAGTAGCGCTACACCAGTTCCTGAGCGAATAATATCACTCAAGGATGGCAAAAGGCCAATAACTTAACCAAGATAGCACTGTTATGAAGTCACATGGAAACAAGGAGCTCGTTGATATAGTTGCCCATACCAACCAAACACCCCTTCCTATCTGAGACACACGTTGCAGAGAAATCTCCACAAGGTTATACCTTGAAGTTTAAGTATAAGCCTTACCCGAGGAAGACTGAGACATCAACAGCCTGAGAGCGAAACAGTGTCTTAAAACACAGCTTCAACACTCAAGATAATTGACTTCAGGCGGAAACCGACAAGATTAGACAGCTGCAGCTTTACAGTTAGCACCAAAGTGATCAGCTTTAGCACTAAAAGCAAAGACATGCTAACTGCATAACCCTACGGTCTCCACCATGAATCTTCTTCCAAAAGGAAAGAATTATTCTCGGTGGACCCGAACGTGTGAAAGAGACAGACGACGGATAGCGCCAGGGTTGCCCCTAGCTACTATTCGCCGACACGCCACCCACCTGTTATGGGTCACGTGTCGGCACATAGCCAAACGATTAGGCTGGCTCTTCCTTGCTTTACTTAAGCAATTAAGGGTCGCACTTCCAAAAGTTTGTTGCTGGGGGTTCTAAGCCCCAGCGCTTATGTTGCCGTCTGTCCTCCTTTACACGATCGGGTCTACCTAAAGTCATACCTTCGAAAGAAGGATGATTCGTGCAGGGGACCATAGGGTCATTCAGTTGTATATGTCGTTGCTTTCGGTGTCCAAGCTTAATAGCTAGCGGCCTAAAGTGAGACGCTCAACTTGTGTCTCTGTGGTATCTCCGCCGGGGTCTACCGGCTCTGTTACGGTGGTCGCTAAAACGGCCCCGTGACGGTGACATTTAGGTACGTTCCTAGGGTCCGAGGCATTCCTCATCAGGGGATGTCTTCGTTCCCGCGTGGAATCCGTTCCGTCAAGTGCTTGGATCACTAAGCTACGTGAAAGGAGTGCTGAGGCACACGGCCGACAACATGTCGCCTTGTCGACCGGTCCGTGGTTCGCTTCATAACTTCTTTCCCTGAGTTGTAGTCTCCTCCATCTTTCTAGTGAACTTTTGTTCACGTGAAGGGTGGAAGCGGCTACCTCGTCAGAGGTACTTGTGGCCGGGGTACGTTAGATTTATTCTAACACGAAACGTTTTCCGCATCGTGTACAGGAGTCAGGAGTGCCGCTTGTTTGTCGTAGGAAACTACGTCAACCAGTGGTCCTCCTCGTGACTACTGTTCGCTTTACTTTTCACCACGTTTTGGTGTGGTCGAGCAGAACAGTGTTAACCCGGACGGGTGTCAAGCGCTGTGCCATCCTCGGTGATGATAAATTGTCACCGTGGACGACCGATTGGCCATGACGTACTCGGCTTTATTAGAGAAGCTGAGTGTGTCTATATCATTGCCTAAGTTTCTACTTTGGCAAAAGGTGCTTGGGAGTTCGCGAAGGGTTTTCGGTGGAACCCGGAAGACAATAGACGTCCTTCCGTTTTCTGTTTGAAAACTATCTTCGGTTCGGACCCCGCTAGGATGGTGCAAACATTTGTTGTCCCATAAAACGCTTTTGAGTTTTTCTCAACTGCGCCTAGCTGGCTTTGAATTCTAAGCGGTCTCGCAGCCCTTGGGTCGTCGACTCGTGAAAGCGGTGTCGTCGGCTCCTGATAAAGCGACTGTACGGTATGTTGCCGTACTCGCTGGTGGTCAGCGGTCGCTTGTAGGGTATGTGCCTTCCCTGCAGGCTGTTAGCTGGGTGGTGGATCATCTTCGTGAACATATGTTCCGAATGATCTGGTCCTCCCGCTCGATGCTACCTCCCTGTAATCCTTGGCTGAGAGACTCTAATGGGTCTCTCTGTCGAGGTTAGGTGAAGTGACATCTTACATACCTGATGTGGTACTGTGCAGTGGCGCTCGATCCTGGTGTTGACATAGAGGACTTTATAGATCCTCTAGTCTGCATTTTAATACGGTACTTGCCGAATGTGGATATTATCCGCTTTCGGATTAGTGCCATATTAGAGTGTTTGATTGGGCGATCGAACTGTCTCAGTGTGACAATGTCATACTGGGCCGGGTTTAGTCTTCTAGTGAACCAATTTCCTTGGTCGGGGTTTGATCGACCCCTAACAGATCATTGGACCATAAGACTAACTTCAAAAGCTTACTGTTCTCCTTCTTATTGATTACAGCTTTTTCATGGAAGTGTTGTAACTATTTAAAGAAATTACATAGAAGAGAGATCCTCCGCTTCGGCTTTCTTCCCGTCTGGAGAATATAGGCTTTCCGGTAACCTTCCCGTTCTCAGTCTGATGAAAGGAGCAAAGATCCAAAGGTTACTTTGTATCTCGACCATAGGGAGAGGAAGGTTTAACGTCCGTTAGGGATAGGTATTCAATTGCTTGTTATAAGCGAAAGTTTGAATTAGCTTATTGGGCTAAGGTATGTAGTTCTCGACCAGAGGGAGAGGTCTTTAAGTAAAGAGCCTCTCCTTGGCAGTCGAGTATTGTTGGCTCGACCGATAGAAAGAAGAAGTAGCTCGAAGCGAGGAAGTTCTTAGAATAGAAAGAAAGAAATTGAATCAATAGCAGTCTTAGTCTTTAAGGTAGCTGTCCCTTGCCCAAGAGCTGTCATTTCAGAGAGAATCAATCTTTCCTTACCAGTTGAGCGATTTCATACCATAGCGTAAATAGATTCTTCTTCACTTTCCTACGGAACTAGAATTCTGAATAAGATGATTTTCTTTTCTCTTTACTTTAGAGTTTAACCTGATTCCAAAGCTACTGAATGCTTAAGGTTTTCCATTTGCCGTTGAATCTGATCTTCTTCTCGTTCGTGCTCAACTCAATCTATAGCATTTCTTTCTTTTCTTATAGGCAAGCCTAAGCCAACAAACAAAAAAGCAAGGGACTGATCTCATCTCAAGCAAGATAGTTCACTAAAAGAAGGATCAGAGTCAGCTTTTTCATACTAAGCTTTAGCTTTTCCATAGCAAGTCTTTTTACGGGATCTTCTTTACCTGTAGCTGCGTTCCCCCCCTCTCCCTATCGGTCGAGAGCTCTCGCTCCATTTCCTCTTCGCTTCGCTCGAGAACTTTGTACCTATAGCTAAGGCTATGTAGTTCTATTCTATATGATTTAACTACAGCTAAAGGCACGGAGTTACTCGACCCTAGGGAGAGGACTAAAGCCTATTTTTTAGTTCCAAAGAAAAGAAGGAAAGAAAGATACATATTCCCTAATAGTCCGAGGTTTGATAGAAGCTTGCTTTAAAGAGGAGGGAAAAGGCCGCTCGCATAACTTACTAAAGGGAGGAAAGGTATGAAATCACTCTTTCTAAGCGATAGGACGGATCTTGCTCGTTAGCTATTGAGTTTGATTGCAGGGAGAGGTGCTAGATTAAGACCATCTGATATTAAGCCAAAGGTTGAATTTCCTTTGGCTTAATATCAATCAGATGTAATCACTGAAGTAAGTTACTCGACTGTAAGGGATTTTAGCTTAGCAGCGATAGCAAAGCTATAGGGACGATACGGGATTACCTGTTGATTGCGGCGTGCATGGCAACAGATTCTGGGCATGCTAAGATCGGGAAGGACACATCTAACAGCTACTCACGAGATGGCAAAGCAAAGGTAGCTCATCTAGATCCCCGGGTAGATAAGGTTCATGCGAATGGGAGTCCTAATCATATCATGCACGTCTGAAACCTATCTTTTGACTATGATGAAACATATCTTAATGCCGTGCCCGAAAGTTGGCTCGAACGGGTGTTTGGTTTAGAGGAACGAAAGCCTTCGGTTCGGAAGGTAAGGCATAACATATTCAATTCAATCACTCGCCCTCTATCAAATAAGATAGAGAAAAAAGGTATTACTTCGCCGAGCTAATTGAATAAGTCAAGTCCCGCCAGCTTCGATTCTCCTTGCTTGTTGATAAGGACGATAGCAATTGAAGCTCCCGCTCCTGCTCCCGCTGGCGTATCTGGTCAAGCTCAAAGGAGGAGTTCCTATTTTTCTTTTTCAGAATCTCTTTAAGAAGAAGATCTACTGGGTCCGCGGAGGACTTTTAGGAGCTGAGCTGATAAGATGGACTAGAAAGGAGAAAGGCTGGCGCGGGAGATAGAGTTGTGGGCTTAGACAGGGGTGAGTTAGTGCTTTGTTTGACTTTGACGCGTTAGCGCTTGACTTAGTGCTTTGTTTTGTCAAGGACAAGGGAATCACTCGTCTTATTCATCAGGCCTGAAAGAACAAATAGGGCTCAAAAGGGTGGTTTGTCTCTCGGAATTGGCTCTTCCACCCTTTCGTTTCTGAAAAGGCGTTTTTCCTGTTAGCGCTGGATTCCGAAGAAAGGGAATCCCCTAGACCTAGAATAGAAGGAGCGTAGTAGCTCGACAGTAACAGACAGTAAGGGGGAGGAGCTAGAATAGAAGCACTGGCTTACGGGGAACTCACGCTTGTCGAACACTTTAGTTTAGTTCGATTTTCTCGTGCCAGATCCTTAGAGGACTTCTTTTGGGAACCCTTTCGTACCGAACCGAACCCCTTTGAGCCAATTAGATAGAGCAGAGCCCACTTTCGAGCCGAACTTCGAGTAAGAGTAAGAGGCCTGCCTCTCCTCTCCTTATACATATACAGACAGTCGAGACGAGATTGTCAGTAAAGCGTAAAGCGTAACCTATTACTTCGTTCTTCGCTCGGGAACCCTTTACTTATTAGGATGATAGGGCCACTCCCGATACCTCCCCTTCTTTCCCGCTACTGCCTTTCCTGTCTCAGCCAACCTGAGAGCCTCTAAAGTAAACCTGTCCAGCAGCTATTAGTCCATTCCATTCCGAGCCCTTTCGAGTCGGCCTTAGTGGATGGGGTCTTTCATTCACTGTTGATTCGGTTCTATCGATATCGCAACGTGCGGAGACGCTCTTCCCAATAAATAGGGATGTTGGGGCTCCCCCTGCTTGCCAAAGTCTTATAGTGACGTCTTTGGGAGAGAGTTACTAGTGGAATACTAGTCACTTCACTCCCTTCCCTTGGTTGGAACTGCTATATCGCGGACAGGAACAGCAGACTCTGGCTCGGTCTAATATGCTATTCCCCTCTTTCCTTTCAAGGTACCAGACCCGTCTTAGCCGACCCTAACGTCTGATGAAAAGATCCCCCTGGCCAGCAAGCAGGGCCTATTGGCTCAACAAAAAAGGATTTAGTTCCCCTTCTTCCGATCTCTTGTTTCTTGGCTTTTTGGCTATAGCTCCCCAGTTTGGAAGAAAGGTTTGATTGCTGGAAATGAAGTTCTATAATATAAATAGTAAACAAGGACCGGCCAGAGCCTTCGAAATGAAATAGAGTTATGACTTCGAGGTTAGGGACAGGACTGATACCTCAGGGACAGCAAGAGCAGGTTCGGCTGACCACCTTCCTTCCGCAGCTAATTAGTCAGCTGATGTTGATTCAACCTGATGCAGATTATGCGTCTTCTTCAGCAAAAGAGGAGTGAAGGGCAAAGGATTACCGGCTTCGCTTCGCGAGACCTTTTCGATCTATCTACTCATAGCTAGACGGGACTGACTGGTTTTATGACAAGCGCAAGCAAGGTAGGGTTCGAGAGTCGGATACGGACTGGGCTGGGAGAAATTCAATCTTCAAGCAAGAGCTTTCGACCTCCTTCTATCGACATCGACGGCTCCGAGGAAAAGAGCATCTTATGGCCATGACCGTCTAAAGATCATTTCTATCTCACGAATTGGATTTGAACCAATATCGATGCTACTAGCCCCGTTAGTAGATCATGGGGGTGAGCCTCTCATTTGTGGGCATCCTCTGAAGTTGTAGCAATCCTCTCTCTTGAGTAATCTAATTTCTCTTTATCTGTGTTCACTCTTCTCTTCTAGCCTAAGTGTAGTGCTAGTGGGTTGGTTGGCTGGCTTGAGCTAACAAGGGGCTTAGGTGCCGCACGGTTGCGTTAGAAAGCGGAGTGCTAAGGCCGTGACAAGTGGTATCAGAGCCAGGTTACGTGGAGAGTTGCCTTTTGCCTTTTGTATCTTCTAATAAGAGAGAGATTGAAAGCTTTGACTACTCTTAAGGTATACCATCAACGTTTTTGGTTGGGAAAGACTAACTCCTAACTAGGTTCTACTTTAAAGGAGAAAGAAGCGTCGATAAGGGAATCGCCTTCAAGGAGGATTTCAGGGAGCATTTACTCAATAAGATTTAGTGGAGATTCCTTGAATGACCTGTAAATGACATTGTGTGCTTTATGGTCAATATCTGGATTAGATCCCTTCTCGATAGCTTGAGTCAGAGCTCATCCCTTGAAAAAGGGAGTAGTGACTATCATACGGAAAAGAAAGTTGTGAAGTAAGATCCGGGAATTCCACTATTGAAGTTATCCGTCTTAGGCTTCAAGCTATCTCTCTTGTCTTTATTGTTCTAGTTTCTGCTTCCATGTTCTTAGGAAGAAAGACTGACTTCGCTTCGATTTCGGTCTAGCTACGTGGAAGCCGGCTTAAAGACTTTCTCAATCAAAGGAGGGAGATATAACGAAATCTTCTTATTATGTCAATGCCAATTGAATCAGCAACCGCTGCTGTTGGTGTTGTAGCAGTTCCTCGTTTAGTGGTTCGAGTCAATGAATCCTGTCTCCCCGTCCTTTGTTCGTGGCTGAATGCCGGCACAGGATCCCGGCTTTATTGGCCTTTGATAGCTCATGATGGGGGAACCCAACAGGAACTACAAACGCAAAAAGACAACAATAAAGGACGCATTCATCAAGCAGATCGTTCAAAACGAGTCGACCACAACACCGGAGGCATATTCAATTAGGAGGACTGGTCATGATCGATCCGCAAGCCGGACATTCTTTATCAAAAGAAATTCGCCCACCGAAGGCATCAGCCGGAAAAGGGTGATTGATCAAGAAGCAAAGAGGAATAAAAACCTAGCCTAGTAAGAAGAGAATCTCGCTCAGGAACACTTTAGAATACCACAACTGACACATCATGAGACAGAAAACGGGCAAAAAGACACCAACAAAGCCGGAAGGGCGAGGACTGGCCGGAGCAGTAACTACTACTAAGGATGTTTTAGTTGCAGCTTCTTATCCTACAACCTAAATAAAGTAGTTTCATAGCTAAGAAGTTTCCTAGTTCCTACTTTCTTGCTAGGTCATACTTTTTTTTTCTTTGAGAAAAAAAAGAGTTTCTTTGTCCGGACTGAGGTGCTAGAGATTTCGTTAATCGGTATCGGAAACCCCCCACTCTTCTGTTTTTTCAAGTTCAGCTTGCTCCACCACGCTTCCTTGCTTGCAGTCCTACTAGAAGAATTCAACTTCAATGGATGAAGATCAATAGCTTTCTACATAGAAGGAGATGCCGCCTACTACTGGCTTTGACACGGAGATGCGGGCTGCCTATGTGAACAAGATAGGATTGAGTAGGCCTGGTAGAAGCCTATTGGAAAAGGGGTCGCCTTAAGTAATCCGAGTACGCAAGGTCGTGAGACTATGCTAGAACGACCAAGTGGCATAGGCCTTGCCGAGGTGCCTGTTTTGAATTCCATAACCGAAATCAAATAGCATAGGCATCGCAGCGGCTACTACTTTCTCTTAAGAAGAGAGGCGACAGCATAGACTATAAATAAAGAATCTGAGATCGAAGAGGCAGAGTAAGAAACATTCCACCTTTTCTATCTCCATCCCTTCCAGTACCAAGTGATTTATTGCAGCAAATTCTTGCTGACTTGAGCATGAGCTACAAATACATTTCCAGAGAAGACTGTTACTACACTGATACTGACTCGGCTGTTCTAGGAAGTCCTCTACCTGAAGAAGAGGTTTCATCGACTGAATTAGGTAAGTTAAAGCTAGAACACTTTGTTGATTTGGCTTACTTCTTAGTACCAAAATCATATCTATTAGCTACTAAGAAAGGTGATATCATTAAACACAAAGGTCCTGCTAAAGACTTAGTAACCAGGCAGTGGTATGAATCACAATACGCTGAACCAGAAAGAACTGAGGTAAGAACACATACACGTAATTTCTTTATTGATAGAAAAAGACTAAAAATCTTTAAAAAAGATTACATATCACTCTAGGAATCAAAATAGATAACAAAAGAGATCCAGTCTATGATGAGAATCATCTATGGGTTGCCACTAAACCTAAAGAAATCACAGACTACAGTGGCGAAGATAGTCCACAGTCTTCCAGACTTCTACGAATGAATGATTTCGGAGTGAAAGGTCTTCGTAGATCTCAAATATCTCCCCTCTCGTTTTCTTTTCACTCGAGCGACTACGTGCCTTACATATAAGAGATTATATGCTAGCACTAGAAGCAAGATTGCTTAATCAACTATCGTAGAAGAGAGTAGCCTATGGGTATAGGATACGAGCGGTTAAGAGTTCTTGGCTTGATAAGGTACGTTTAGTCACTCGACTTAAAGGGGAGGCTTAAAGCCCACATGCGACAAGCCTTTACTTTAAAAGGCCTGGACCAAAGCTAGAAGGCATGCCCAGCCACCTAAAGATACAAAGCCAGGCTAAAGAGAGAATACTAACGGATGACAGAAGAAAACATACCAAAAGGTACGAAGCGAGAGGTACGTAAGTCACTCATACATTAGTGTATGAGGAACGATCTTGACTGATTGCTTCAACGCTTGGCTTTCTAAGGATAGTAAGTGAGTCGAGCTCTACTTAAGTGATCTTATGCCTATGATCTTGATCTTCTTACTGAGAAAACTGCCTTTAACGATTCATCATACGAATAGCTTCAAACCTTATCAATGGCAATGTGAATTGGGAGAAAGGCGAGAGAACTCTTCTTTAGTGTTACTAGCACCCGTAATAGGCCTACTTAGCTTAGAGGAATGGGTAGCGTCTTTGACACTTGACTATGCTTCCTCAGACAAAGGAAAAATCTTTGGCTGAGCAGGCTTGTCTCGGATGAGTCTAGTTCGAATAGCTCGTCCTAAGGGTAAAGCACATCTCCTTAAAGCACTTACAGTAAACTAAGAAAGACTCGCTTGGGCTTTATAATCATTGCAGGGTGACGGGGTCAACATCCTTCCCCGTCAACCGGACGTTCATCCAATGCTGACTTTGATGAGTTCAGGTCAATGAAAGTCGATTGAACCTCGCCGGTCAAGTGTCTGTTGCTTCAGCTTGATTCAGTTCAAGACGATGCGCGATCGGGGGACAACTCTTTCTCCTATTCTGACTGGACTGACTCTTCCCTACCAGGAAGCCTTTGAGCTTAGCTGGCCTCCTTCTGTTCCATTGGGGTTGGTTACTGCCCCAATCCCTATCAATCTAGTACCGGGGCGAAAGAAGAAATGTTGGAAACCTGACTGCCCCCTTTCCTTATAGTGCTGGTAACAACCCCTAAATTCCAATATCTTATAGTAGAAAGGCTGTTGGAACGAGTACTGTCAGATTACTTTCCCGATTCGCTGGTGCAGCTCCGTCACCTCTCGTGAAAGCCTTAGCGCTCCCGGCCGATTAGGAATGATTCCGGCTACTAAATCCATTTCGTATAGAGGAGCTCGTGTCTCTTTGATTCGATAGTGGGGCCTCGGATCCCTCTGCTTCTCTCGTGATGGCTACTTGATCTATCAGAGAGAGACGTTCCTAGTCACTCTGGCCGCTCTTTAACCTATATTCCCTTGGCTTGGGACTTGGATCCCTCCCTCAGAGAAGAATACAGAAGCTCGGGTGAGAACTACAGACTGGGAGAAAGAATACCCGCTTTGAGTGCGATTGCTTGATGGCTTCTAGCTCTTCTCTTCTTGCAACTAAATCAATAGCGTATATAAGATAAGGGAGGCAGTGGCTTTTAGCTGGAAATCGAGTGCTGGCAGAAAGAAAGAGGACTTGGAGAGTCCAGACTTTAGCTCATCTTCTCCCTCATCCATGATAGATATCAGATCAGGGGATAACTACTAGAAGAGGGGTAGCTCCTCTCCTTCTGGTCAAGTGGCTTCTCTCGGGCTTAATAGCCTAAAGCCCGTTTCCTCTCTCCCAGCAAGCAATAGTAGCTGCGCCTTTATGGTCTGTTTCCCATCCCTATTTTGAAATAGCGTAGATCAAGAGAATGTGCGACCTATCAATCTCCTTTTCCGGCTAATCCATGAGATGGCGGTTTCGTGGAACTAGTACTCGCCTTTGGGGAATTGGAGTGCCGGGCGATGGCAGTCGATTTCTTTTCTTATCCTGCTCGATTGTCTTTTGTGCCCGCTTCATCTGATGTTCGCTCCGTTCCCTTCTTTCCTGGGGCTGTAAACTAAGCGCTTCACCCCGGAGCCTTCCTCTTTTATTCGAGAGTAAGGGCCGGTCTTCATCTCGGAAAGAAGCTGGCATGGGTGTCTCTTCATTGTAGTAGCTTTACCTGGACCGGCACGAACGGACTTTATTTGATCACCATTTTTCTATGTGAATGCTCGATCTCCTGCTTGTGTTTAACGATCTCACTGACCTTTTTTTTTAGGGGACAGGTGGATCTGTACCACTTTACCACTTTATGGTGCAAATCCTCTTCTTGGTGACGGAGATAGGCAACTAAGATAGACAGGACGAGCGACAACAGACTAATTAGCAAGGACAAGCGAAAATCTCTCTTTGACGAGCATGTCCACTAGGTAAAATAAAAAAGAGAAATATCATAATATAAGACAAGCAACGAGCGCCTTAAGAGAAAGACGTTGCGCTAACGTCAACAAGACAGTTTGCTTGCTTCTGATCTATAATAATATATATATATAATAAAGAGATTCTTCCAAGATTCTATTTTTTAGGGGTCCGGGATGGAAGATTTGGTTGGGTTCGACTCCCTTCACCTCGGTGTGGCGAAAGAAAGTCGATTTGTTAGACAGAGAATTTCTTTTCTTTTTCATTCCCATCTCTAACTGTTCTAAAGTTGCATCTTTCTTTTTCTTTTTCTGGAGTACGAGATTGTTTGTTGTTTCAATTACCAATAATGAAACGACTACCATTTGAAATACAAATGGTTGTGTCTGCGGTTGTCAAACTACTATTTATTTTTTTTATTGCTCATATTTCTCGTTCTGTCTTCCTGCTATTAATGGATGAGCTAACCCAAGCGGTTACTCAGTTTTATCCCACGTCGGGAGGCATGAATGGTGGCTTCAATCCACCACCAGTTCCTGACAATTCTTCTCTTTTAGCTGCTGCTTCGCACGAAGCTGAGGGCCAGCCGGGATCCTCTCATCTCGCCCCACATCAGGGCGAGGTGGGCAAAAAGAAACTCTTTGGGGTACTGGAAAGGACATGGCTTCATCTAGGTCCAGCTATGATGATAGACTCCCCAAGAGTCGCACGGACCGGACCTACTTTCCATATATAAAAAGTCTTCCGCCTTTCTCCTTGAAGCTCTTCCCGAAATACGAGCTAAAAGAATAGCCATCTTTTTTGGAAGATGACTCTATTAATTCCCTCACCTTCCCAAATGAAACTGATGAAAGAGGAGCCGTCACAGCTTCTCCTTCGGATCACTTACTCGGCTTTACAAAGCTCCCCATGGTCGCCTTCGATACCATTCCAATCAGTGATTCTTATACCCTTACTTCCCCATAGCCACTGGCTTACGACCTTTCGACTCTCGCTAAACTAAAGAAGAGAAATTCACATTCACCCTTAACTTCTCGTACCGGATAGGCTCTTGGACTTGGAGCTCACAAATGCGCTGTTGACATGAGATAATGAGTAGTTTGACTTTTTTCTGCTGAAGTCAGAGAAGAGGAGGTAGCGGTTCGTGCTTGAGTTGAATCACTTGACTTTGGTCCTATCTTTCTATTAAGTCGTAGATCCCCTTAAAAGGAAATGACATAGGTGTACCTTACCACTGCTGTATAAAGTCTTGAAAACTGGCTCACATGGAAGCCCGAAAAAGGTAAGGGTCAATGCAACTGTAGGGAAACATTTTCTTGCAGTCACACGTACCAGGCCCTTACCAGCTTGAAAATGAACTTTCTTAAACTGGCTTTGCAACTACAACTTCCATTAGAACTAGATGGTTGGGAATTGACACTTACACTCCAAAGGCTTACCTTTTTTATGCTATTGGGGGGGCCTAGATCTTCAAGCCTTAATGTTAATGGAAAGATTCATTCCTAAATTTTTCTATTGCCCCTGGTACTCTAACAGGTTGGGGGGATATTGGATAGCTCTTTAGCAAAGGATCTTAGATAGGTTGGTTCTATACTATAAGGGATCTTTTCTTACTCTACTATTGTATTGCATAAAAACCATATGATAGTGTTACTCCCTCCATATCGTGAAAGAAAGCATATTCAACACAAAATAGTCTTCTTAGTGCTTATCTCTTTTCAGCGGAACAGAAAGATATCCTATACTAGGCCATAAGAAACTGCGTCTTATGGTCCGGTCCATAGTTAGACCTTCCCCAATCCTCTCGTGACGATCCTGGTATACTAGAATGTGGGCCTTTAGCTCCTTATCATTAGCTCTTACGCTTTCATTTAAGGTCATTATACCAGGCCAGCCCTTGAAAAGACATATGCAAACCCATAGACATAGACAAGCTGGAGAGACAGGCATAGGACTACCAAAAGCTCACTACAATCTACAATCGGGGATCCCTAAATGCCTATTGGATTGGATGACAGACAGGGACCATATTCGATTGCCTCGTATAGAACCAACCCCCAAAAAGGTCACTGGAAATGGCGGGAATGAATTGTTTTCAAACTTCTTGCCCTAGAATTTTTTCTTACTTATTGAATCTACAGAGCTAAGCACATATATTCTTTCCTTTCTTTCATTGGCTTACTTGCTGGATCAATTGCATTTCCCCTATCCCGCCGCTTGCGGGAAAGACTTCTGCTATAGGGATAGGCCTATTTGGTAATAAGAAAGAATCTATATGTACATACTGGAGGAAAGAAAAGAGCTTGCCCAATTGGAAATAGTACTGCTCAGCGAAATGTTGTATCTCTCGTTCTCAGATAGACGGACATTCAAAAATCATTCCTTTTTCTTGCGCTTACTAAGAAATTTTTCTTTTTTTTTTCTGCAAGTGGAGAGGCCTGGCTCGATAGACTAAGGGATACAAATGAAATCCATTATCCGCTTGCCTACTTTAAAACCAGGGTTTCTCAATAGATTACCATTGAGCTAGAACCAAAACTTCTTTGCCCGCGAAATCTGCTTGCCCTCATCCCTAGACTGCGGTTACGGGGACAAGGCAAGGGGGGGATGTAACAAAACTCAAAGCGATAAAGAATGAAACTGGGTGGCTTAAAGCCCTTAAGACTTAAACTCGCTCTTAGGCAGAAGCACTAGGAGCAATGGAATTAGGGGGGGCAACTCATTCACACTTGATGTTATATAACGGGATGTAAGAAAAAAGAACTCCCCCTGTCTCGCGCGAAGAAAGAACCAAGCAAACCGCTTTCACATCCTATGTCTTGCGCTTGACCTATAACCAGCTCTCCTTGGGAAAGAAAAGAGCTTGCAATGCGGGCTACTCTATTGGATCCTATTCGTTCGGCTGGGCTGGAAATGGCTGCCTCACTGCGTGGACTCCAACAATCGAAGCAAACTAGCCTGGCCCAACATGTAAACTTTCTCCATGAAATGGGCTTACCCTATGATTGCCGGCTGACAAAAAGAGGTAAAGATTGAAACATTCCTTATTTGGTTTGGCTTGCCTATCTCTTTGCCTTTCGATTTCTATCTTTCTCTCAGAATCAGAAAGCCTGCTTCGCTTCCCAAGATATTTAGGGAAAAGGGCCTTGTCGGCCACCGCTTGCTGACGACGGAACGCATCGTCAATTAAAGGGTCCTCGCGTTGGACTTAGTTGGAAAGGTAGGTGTTCGGCATGTCCCTTGGTTGCGAACTTTTTTAGTAGGGCGGGTAGCTTTGGAGATCCCATTCCTCACGTTTACCGTTGTCCCCAGACTTCACCCTTTCAACACTTGTATACTTTTTAATTTCAATAGTAAGGCGTGTCCCTGTCTCCAACAAGTGTGTGATCCACCGATTCACTGAGTGACTCTTTCTTACCGCGGGAGTCCCTATCTCTTAAAGCCAAAAGTCCGATTGCCTAGTAGCCCCAGTACTATAGGGAAGGCCTTTTCTTCGTATAGGCAAAGCCTCACTATCTTATCTCTGAAACCCTGAAAATGATTAAATTTTTGATTTGATAAGCATGTGATTCGCATCTTGGTCTTCCAGCCTCGATGAAAGCCCACAGAAGGGCAAAAGCACGACAAGCCTACCCATCATCAAAGCAAGCCCTCTTATAACGCTCGTGACCCATTAGTCCTATGGGTCACGAACGGTACCATAAAACAGTCTTAATTAACCCCGGAGGAGAGTGAAGTAGCTAACCTAACTTCATATGGATTAGTAAGGATCAACTGGGAATAAAACTCAACGTTGCGAGCTCCAAAAGTGATCCTGGAAGGCCCACGGGTAAACAAAGATTCGAATTCGAGATTGGCAGAGAAACGGCCCGTGCGAGCCCTATACTAATAAGGCCAAAGGAAGGTGCCAAGCCGAAGTGTACAAATCTCATAGGTCAATATCTGCTCAGTCTCTGTTAGCAGCTTCAGTAGGATTCAGGTCTTTTCTTTCTTTCCTGCGAGTGTTGAAGTGGGGAAGTCCGGATCAATCCGTCGAAAGAGAAGCCATCTCAGTCTAAATGGAAGTAGACCAAGTAGTTTCATAGGAAGAAATGCGAAAGTAGGGGCTGCTAAGCGCCCAGACCCAGAATTCATTGAAAATGGAGTTCTTGGTACCGGTCAAGCAGAAATAATATGAATAGCGAGCCAGCACTATATTTATTGATTGGAAAGAAGGGACTCTCCAAAGAGAGGCCCGAGCGGAATGAAGTTGTGCTAAATGAGCGAGTTGTCCTAAATGCCCCTTGTTAGCTGTCGCAGGAAGTGGTGAGGGCTCAGGAAGTGAAGCAAACTCGACCAAAGGACAAGTCTGTTCCTGCTTCGTTTTCTGTTCCCGATTCAATCTTCACCTTTCCTGAACGAAGAAAGAGAGTGAAAGAGAAGATCTCAGTGCAATAGGTACAGAGGGGAGAGAAACTCTCTTCGCTCGGTTCGGCAGAAGAAAGCCGAGAAAACAAATAGGAAGAGCACTATGCAAGCTTATAATTAAGTAAATATATATAAGCTATCACCACCTCGAGCAGTAAAACAAAGTCGTTATGGCTATGTTACTAACATAGACAACTATGAAAGGTATTCATTGACAGGAGTGACCGCTTTCTAGTCGTAGTTGGTACCGCCCCTGTTCACTTCAGCATGCAAGGAACACCTTCGGGAAGAATCCAAGTTTTTCTCCTCTGCAAAGCTATCAATGCTTTATTCACGATCTTTAGCAGTCGATCGTTCATTCTCCCTCCCCAGTGGCTTTCGAAAGCTCGACATGAAAGAATAAAGAAAATAGGAAAAAAAAGTACGGGGATCCCATTCCTTAGTCAGGACCAGGGCTTCCTCGTGAGCCATAGTTATAGTGTAAGCATATAAATTAGCCTTATCCGAAGCGCACGCACCCATCTGACCAAGTCGAGCCCTTTCTGGTTACAGGGAAATAAAGAGAAAGAATCGAGTCACCGATAGCGCATCTCTATAGATCCAAAGGAATTCGCGTATAATAGATCCTTTTTGACTAGACTAAATTATTGATCTTGTCTTTCGACCTATCAAAAGTCGGACAGACAATTACATATATATATAAGAGAGATGCGCACAATCTCGCTTTGAGATGACACGCCCAAATTAAAAGACTCCCATGCCTTTCTTGGTGTAAGGGCCTTCCCTGTCTCGTTTATTGGTCTAAGGCGCAATGCCTTTCCAATCCATCCGTCAGCGAATCAATCAGTAAGCGCCTTATCCTATTCGGGCTTCTAAGCCTTCTCCCCTTTTGGCCTGATTTCCTTGTCTCTCTCTCAGTCCATGGGCTAAGGTGCAATTGCCTTGAGATTCAGTGCGCTAAAACTCTTATAAGAAAAGAAAGGAACGAAGTTGCATCTACCTTTAGGACTGATTGCAGTGCTTTCCTCTGGGGTCTCAACTACTTTAGCATCCCCTACTTGAGTTTGGAGTGCAGCAAAGCTCTTAAGGTTAAGTTAGCAACTAGGTCTCCCTTTATGTTAGAATGGTAGCTTCCTAACCCCGGCTGGGATTGATCTCTATTCCGAGCTACCTCCAGATCACCTCTGGGTTCACGCCTTCCCGGTAAGAGCACCTTAGCTAGAGCCGTTCAAAGCCATAGCCCCTGGATCTGTTGTGGGCAAGGCAATTAGATCTGTAGCAGGATCTTCCCCTCCCTTCAAGAACTGGGAACCAGGTTGTAAAGCTCATTCCCGGTCTTGCAACTTGGTCATTTTATCGATTTCCTTGTAAATTCCTAAGCATGAGAGGAAGGAACCGCTCCTCTGAGCCCCCGCTTTTGGGGGCGGGAGATGCTATGCCAGATGGGGCGCCTCAAATCTTCGAAATGAGCAATCACACGCAGAGGGATTGTGAAAGGCCTGTAGATGTGCTCCTTTTTGGGGAGAAATTCCTCAAAGCCCGGTCCGGATAAGCTAACTCTTCCTTTTGAGCTAGGGCCAACCGCTATGAGCTGAAAACCCTTTCTGGAGGAGTGGGAAATTCATTCTATGACTAGGATTCTATCTCGCAAATGAGCTTTGAAACTCCCGGTTGGGTAGTCTGAGGTCGGTCGTTAAAAGGCTTTATGGAGCCCTTGGATGAAAGGGGCGCAGCGGTGCCGTTGGGAATGAAGACTGAAAGAAAGGAGGATCGAAGGCACAAGCGTTTATCTGCACCGCACCGAGGGGTTTACCACTTTCTTGCTATAATAAGGCATGGAGCTTGCTGTCTTAGTATGGGGCAGAAAGAGGTGAGACCATTAAGCTGCTTTAGGCTACGTCGTAGAAGTGCGAAAAGCAGAGAGGGGGAAGGCGATAAATTCAATATCAATGTGCAGGATGGACGAAGATCAAAACCTAAATGTGCCAAGGGTTGATCATCGAAGCCAGGGCAATAACGTTGAAGCAGGATTTGGCTTTAGCTAAGGTAGGCTTGACGCCCAGTGACAACAGGTACTTTGTCAACTGAGCGCAGGTTGGCTCCGCCTTCCAGGTTGGTTCCCACGTCATACCTTTCGCTTCCCTCTTCTTTCAGTCGAGTGACTTCGTACCTCTCCTGACTACGTACTTTCTTTGACACTTCTTTTCCATTTTCTGTCTGGTCTTGTCCTCCTCCTTCCTCCGTTTCTTTAGCTGCAACGGCTGCAGACGCTTGTTTGCCTTTCGCTTCGCTCTAGTCACTTACGTGCCAGCAGACTGCGATCCTCTTACTTTTAAACCGGCGTTTAGCGATTCATCATACGAATCCCAAATGAGGTATAGAAAACGCATTATAAGGCCTTATAGAGCCAAATAGAAAGAAGTCAGACATTGCATTTCAAAAAGAGTTGAGTGTCGGGGAGGAAAGCTGTAAACGAATCCCCTATTTCGGAATATAAAGGGACTGATTCCACATATGGCTATGAATCAATAGCCGGATAAGCCGTTACAAGCTTTGAGGGCGTAAGCGAGCAATGCTAGCATGGGACTTCTGATCCCTATTTCTTATAGAAGAATAAGCAAGCTGCTTGGGGCTCTCCGCTTTTTCTTCTCGCTCTCGGATCGGCAGGCAAGCGACTCTCTTGAATTGAAGAGCTAGCTCTTCACATGAGTAAAAGAATAGAACCTCAATCCCCAGTCGTACCAGGTGGCATGATGTTTTTTATAGACGCTCAGCCTATGATCGTTTGAGTGCGATCACCATCAATCATGAGTTTGAGTGAGACAGTTCGATGTCTTAGTCGTGCCCTATGAGCTCCCTGTGGTGAACTCAGGCTTTCCTCAGAAGGAAGCTTTCCCCCAGCTTATGTCATTCATACCCATATAAAGTAAAGAAGGTAAGAAGGGCCCTCAGAGCTACTTTTTGCAATGATCGCGCTGAGATCTTCCGTTGGTCGCCTCTCTTCCTACTCGATCTTCGGCGGGATCGAATGCTTTCCCGGAAAAGTAGAGATTCCGTATGCCAGTCATAGTAATAGGGTTCTCAGCTCAATTATCTCTCTATCCACCTTGAGTTGGTCTTCAGGGTTCCATTCTTGATGTACCTACTCTTGAAGTTCCTTCTGATCTATCTACTGTAGGTTCAATCCCCGGTCATTCTATCTTGAGTGAGGGGACGAGTCATCTTGCTCGACATCATGGGATTGCACTTTCATTAATGGGCTGCTTACTCCGAATTGGGATATCTAATTAGAAAAAGCAAGACATATTGAGGTGCGGTGACGCGAAGATCTTATCTTTACGGAATTAGATTCAATTACTAGAATGGAGCCTTTAGTGAGTCGTAGATCAGGCAGACTAGCCCCATGTAGTAAAAAAGTCTGACCGAAAACCGAAGATGCTTTTCAAAGCCGAGGTTGCACGTGCAACCGAGTGCTGTCTCAGTTCATTGGCATCTGTCCAATTATCTGCCTTTCGTTAGCTCATCCGCGAGGAGCGAAGTTATAGGAACTCGGGACTGAGCTCCCAGATGCAGGTAAACTAGCTAAAGGATAGGTTGTTTAAGAGATCCCCGTACAGCACTGAATGCTTTGTAATAATCTCTATCTTATAGATACTCGCTTAATCGCTCGTTTGCTTCCAAAGATAGCTTGGCACCCGGAGATATAGGCGTAGCGCAGGATGGACAAAATACGAATTCTTGAGTATACTTTGTTTGGGTTAGACGAAGTCCAGAGGTGGAGCGAGATACCTCCATGCCAAGAAAGTAATGCAGCGGATGAAAGAGAGAAATTGGTTGCTAGTCTTGTGGGAATAGCCCCGTCACTTGCCTGAAAGCAGGAAAGAGCCAATTGCAATTCAAGGAAACCAATTGACCGAACGGAAGATCGCCATGAGAAGCCGATGTTCTTTGTACAGAATCCCATGCAGATTTTGAAACTGTTTAGGCATTGGCATGAGCAAGAAAGCATAAAAGAGGAGACGAAATAACCGGGATTAGCGTCGCCCCTTTGCCCCTTATTGTTTGTTTGCAAGGCAAGTAACTGAACTGCCTTAATCGTAGAACAACAAGAGGCATGAAAAATTGCATCGAATAGAAGAATAGGAGCGGGGGGAAGCATGGAAGAAAGAAGCATCCAACATCATCGTTGAAGAGGAAAGATGCCATAGAATAGTACCGGAGGCCTAGTAGCAGGAATATGCCTTTTTTTTGAAAGAAAGCATCAGAAATTCGATGCTTCCGACCTATATTTAACAAGATGTAAAGTTCATTCTTTACATGGGATGTTAAAGAGTTAGGAGCTCGAAAGCAGTTAGGGAGTTCTAATGCCCCCTTTCCAATCGGCTGACCCACTTGAAGATTAGGAATCGATCTCTATGAAATTCAGGATCGAATACATCTTTGGCTTATGAGTTATGCGTTGAGGCTTTCCGGAGTCTCTTTAAGCAACTTGGCACTTTCGGCTAGTGCATAATCATGCCTATGGGGAGCAGTGGTCACAAGCCTGCCTGTGGGCCCACAGAAGGTGGCTAAGGTCTATGAGCATATCTTGTCTAAGTTGGGAGTTGATATTCGTTTTCAAAAATCCTTAGTTTCGACAAGAGGCTCCGCCGAGTTTGCCAAGAGGTTTCACCTGGGATTGAGGGTTACCAGGCTATCTCGATTAGCATCGAGTCTGGAGTGAATTGTGCTTAGGTCGCGGCAGACCTCTCATCTCTCAAGCTCTACTTCCGTGGAGAAATGCGACCGCGGGAGCTTTCATTATTCCTATTCCAGGATAAGATATTTGAAAGGGAAGGGATTTTCGGTAGGCATCGAAGATTCTTTTAGGCACCAGTCGTGAACCGAAGCTGGAGGACCGATCGGACTGAACCGAAGTTGGTCCACTTGGGTCTCATGTGCTGGGGGACTTTATTGAACCATCAAGATACATGGTTGCGGCTCGTACCAACGCCTCCTCGGTAAGGTTTCCCAACGTACCGAAGTACTATTCAAAGTCCAAATTATCTTCTCTCAGGCCTTCGCTTCTTGCTTTCGGCGCTTCGAATATCGAAAAAGCACCCTGCTCTTTTCAATTCCACCCCTGGACTTGCTGCTTTCCAATTCAATCTCACCTTCGCCGGTAGGCTTGGAACGCTTTCTAGTTCTAAAAGAACTATTCCTCCCAGACGGAAGGAACTCCGCTTTGCTGCTCTGCTAAAAGGTAGTTAAGATCTTAGCCAACCAAAGGGTTCACCGGCTTCGCGAAATCCATTAGGTTGACTTGTGGCATTCCATACCTTTGTTCCTCGATCCACTATCTACCTCTGCCGCAACGGCAGCTTGATCATTAGATAATTGTTCCTCCGCTTACTTCAAGATATCGAAATTCTCTTCCTTAGCGCAAGCACTAAGTAAGTAAACTACCTTTGGAATTTAAGACTCTTTTTTCGATTCCTTCGCTTTCGCTTAGTAAGAAGGATCCGGCACGAGATAGCCTAAGAAATCCACGATAAGGCCTCTTTTACTAAATAGAATCTTTGTTGGAAACCCCCCAAAGGGTAACGGTAAGCTTCATAGCTCCAACCTAGGTTAGGGGGTCGTTAGCCCGCCGCTTACTTACTAAGCGCTGGTTCTATCCCGGCCAAGCAACCAAAGCCGGGGACCTAGGTGGGAATTGTGAAAGAAAGAGAAGGGGAAGAAGCGGGGTAGAGTAGTTGGTTAACTCGTCAGGCTCATGACCTGAAGATTGCAGGTTCAAATCCTGCCCCCGCCATGTCTTGATTTCTAAAAGTCTGAACTTGAACCCTAGTTTCCATCAAGCAGAAGCAAGACGGACCATCTTGAGGGAGGAGGGAAGTTTCCCTGATGTCTATGAATGGCGCGGTGACTATCCGGAAGATTTGGAAAAGCTGCCAAGCAATCAAGCAATAAAAGAAAGCGAGCATCACAAAGATGAGGACATGAACGCAGAGTTGGAACAGCATGCCATGCATTGTTTTCCAAGAATGACTACTTTGAATGGTCAGGAGCCATAGCCACTCTACTTCCACCAGCTGAGATCAAAGCACGAAAGAAAGTATGTAGTTAGTCTGTATCTGAACCATAGCCATATGCTGAAACCATAAAATGAGATGACCGAGACAAGAGAACCGTAACCAATAGGAAAGAAAGCAGGCGCAAAAGACATACCAGACCGGGGAAAAAGACAGATTGCCCTCCGGCTGCATTTCCGAGGAATTCACTTCAACCACGTACTTCCATACACCTTTAAGTGAGAAGGGGGTCAAGCCCTCTGAAAGCCCTTACAAAGCAAAGCCAGCGAGTCAGTTCGGCTTTCTTGATGTAGAATACAAGTAGAGAATTGACCGGAGCACCGATAGTGCCTTTCTTTTTTCAATTATGCTATGCCATCTGACCGGTTTAACCTCGAAGGAGAGATAGCTCAGCTCACAGACGAAGCCTTTAGCAGATATCACATGGGTGGGGCATTCATCCTTTGAAAAGGGGCAGGCCCTGAACACTATTAGACGTCGATCTGGCCATATGGCCCGTAGTGATGATAAATAGAGAAAAACATCCAACATCCCTCCTCCAGATTAGACCATTGTGCCAAGAGCACCACGAATGAAATGAACAAGGACTGATTTGGAAAGAAGGTTTGAATACGAACCTGACCTAGAAGGGCTTTGGGGGAAGAAGAGAGATGTGGGACCTGAAGTGAGGACCACGTGGGGCAGGATCCGACCCAGAGGTTTTGGAGTTGACAGCAGCTTTCTAATCTTCCTCAAAGCCAGCCTCAAGGCACAAAGTGGAGGGCGAAAAGCCTTTTTTTGAATAACGATTGTCATCTAGTGATTTTTCATATACAGATTCTTGGCCTCAGGCCGAATTTACTAGGAACGGAAGGAATGGCATATACTAAGATGCCGGCGGGAATGGATTCTTGAGCCCCTTATTTACCTGGCGCCAACCTAATAAAAGATCGAAGTACCAAATGCTTAGGTCACCCGAGAGAGGCCTACGGGGCATTACGAGAGAAAAAGCTCCTAGGCCGTGGGTCAAGACCAGAGAGCTACAGGTACACCCGGGGCAACAGAGCACTCAGGCGGGGTCGGGGCAAGGGCAGCACGTCACGGAAGTTCTCAGCTTATTAATCTTACCGGCGCTATATCTTGGGTGCGCGATATGGTGGGACTGTCTAGCACAGACACCCCCAAGCATCCCTGAGTTACAGCAGCTGGCGGAGGCAACGCAAATCGGGGAACCGGCAAGTTCTTCCGCTGAAGTCAGGCAGCTAGTAGACCACCTCAGTGAGCAAGCCAGGGGGGTGGCCAGTGAAGCTTCAATGGAAAGAACACCCAGAGCTCTTGTGGATGGCTGGGCTAACGCTAGCATTCGCTATCTCCATAGCGCTTGCTCAAAAGGTCCGGGGTTCTAAAGGTTATTAATACGAGTGATGGCCTGGAATTTATGGAAAAAGGTATACTACGCAAGAAGAGCTCCTCCCCCCTAGATCTTAGCTTAGGAAAAAAAAGTCGAGTAGTCGTAATTCGAAAAAAATTAAGGTGGAGGTTGACCTGCTTTGTGACAGATGTGGAATGGAGCCTGAATCTACCATTCATGTCACCCGAGTCAATCAATTTACTACACCAGTTTTTCTGTTCATACATAGGCCGTAGAAGCGAGATCCTTGGAAGTTACAGATCTGTCTATGCAAACAAGAATTCATAGGTATATCCACAGGAGAGTTCACTCAGTCAGTTACAAGTGATAAGGGTCAATAAGCCTTAGGCTGTTACAGGACTGAAGGACTGGAAAGGAATGCTTTTCTTTTTCTCTACAATAGGGAAGTTCCTCGTATGCGTCGATTCCCGATCCTTTCTTATGTGTTAAGAGCTAGTGCTTTCCTAAACTTAAGTTGGAAGTCGGCTAAGGAGCACTTTTCTTTAGTTGTTGGAATCTCTTATGTTGGTGCAGCGAATGACTGTGCTTTCATGTCTAGGGACCTTCCCTTGGCCTATAGCCTTCTAATCGGAAAAGGGGCAATTGGATTTCGTTCCGCAAAGTGGTCTTTCGTAATCTGAAAGCGGTGAGTGAGTCTCTGTCTATTAGCTATCCAATACTCAATCAAGGACAGAAAGAAAGACTAAAGAAAAAGGAATCGCCTACTTTAATTTAAGAGATTTCCATAATTCAAAATTAAAGTCTAAACTAAAGATTGAGAATGTTTTCTTTTTTTTTTAGCTTAGAACGCTAATAGAATGCATGGAAAGCGGGTACACTCCAGCAAGGGAATAAAGCTAAATCATTAATTGAGGCGGGACGCAGCCAAAGTAAGAACCAGTTGAATGAAGGTTATAGATTGGCCCTTAGCCAATAGAATGAATACAAGCAAAGAAGAAGCTTTACATCGCTCGGGAACCATGATGAACCTCTTAGATTAGCTCACTCAAGTGAGTAGTGCTTTCGTCGAGTAAGCTGTGAATAGGAAACTTTTGCTAGGCAATTTACCACTGCATCCGCATTTCAAACAAATATGGTTCCGCTCGGAATCGGATCAATAATGATCTTGAATCTCAATCTCATGACTGAGGTTGCCATAAAGCCAGTGAACACGTGTCCCCCACGTGGGTGTGATGAAGAGAGAGAGACCTCCCTGACTCCTCATGCTAGAGCCAACCTGGCCTACCGGTCTTGTAAACCGATAGTTCCCTTTGGTTTGACACCGGAGGGTGCCCTCCTTTGGGTCTATACATAAAGGACCTCAATCAGGGTGTTGATAAAACTAGCTAAACCGCTTTCAGTAAGGAAGTAAAAGACCTCATTATTAGGTGTACTGTGGTACCCAAGAGTTAGGTATTGTTTCGACGAAAACAACGAGTTGTTTAGTCGAATGGATATGGCCTCATTTGAAAAGGGGGTCCATTCCCAACGATCCTACTCCTGAGTTCTCAGAGGTAACTCCTTGCCTCGGACGACTGGGTCAATCGGTTGAAGGAGCAGGGAAGAGACGAATATTTGCCAGCGCCCGCATCAGTGGAATAAGCCAATCTTCCTTACCAGGAAGATTGCCTCGGGCAGTCAGAATATCGGGTTCCGCTACAGCATCGCGAACGAAGCGCAGCGATTCCTTACATGATTCATCCGATATCATTTTTTTAGATGAATCAAAAGGATACCTGATTGATAAAGTAAGACCAAACTGGATAACCACTCCAAGGAATAGGTGAGAAACCTAAACCAAAGTGAATGGCCCAGTATAGTTCAACTTGGAAAGTAGTCAAAATACTACTATCCTTCTTTCTGCTATCGGCTTTCTTAGAAGGAAGAGCTTTCCATGACGGACTCCACGTAATTCCTTGACACAAAGGAGCGGAGCCAATCAAGGGCAGGTTTCTATCAATCAGAGGCCGCCACTCTTTCTTTGGATATATCATAGAACGTATCCATAAGAGTAGGAGACTCAGACGGATAAATGATCGAGTCAACTACTCGATTCGTCAGCCGTTTTGCGAGTTTAATAACTCGACAAAGGCTAAAGAACGATAGATATAACTTGACCAATAAATCCGCTTTCTCATCCTTTCGTCTTATCGGCTCTGGAGGCTTTCCTCGCGTACGCGCTGGCGACGTTGAATACAAGACTCTGCTTCTTCACTCTCGCGCCTTATGAAAAGCAAGACTCCCCTGCTTCACCTGAACCCTCTATTCATTCAAAAGCTGGTACTTATAGTTCTTATTGATCCGACTCAAGTTGGTATGTTCAGTCCCGAAGTAGAAGCCCCCAACCCCTACCATCAACCGTAGCAGGGCGCTTTACATTCCCGTGCGCAGCGGAGTCGGCGATTCCTTTCCCGGGCCCGGATCGTGGGTGAATGGTATTCTATTCCACAACCGCTTCAATCCTGGTAGTTTTTCTGAGCTTCTGTAGTTCTAGTTACCCTCCGGGCCAAGCTAAGGACCCGAGGAATTCGTCTAGTCGATGCGAATTCTTTTGATCAAAATCCCGAGATAATGTGTTTATAAATAAGTAGGCCAGAAACGTCCTAACATACGAGTGAGAAGACAACCCTCGTTGAAGAACTTGTGTAACATTAAGAGATTTTAGACCCCAAGGTGGAGCACCTACGCACAAAGGAAATCTCTCACACACTACCAGACGCCTAAGAACAAGGAATCAGTAGATACTCTAGTCTAGCCTTGCTCTCCGTCCTTCTATCTCGATCAAAGCCCCGGTTTGAAGAAGTGGGAGGACCTAGCCTGGTTGACCCACTACGCGCTAAGAAGCAGACAGAAGGAAGGGCGTTAAGGCGTTCCTTCTGACTGAGATGGGCATAGCTAAACCTACTTCTCCTTGTTGTTCCGATCCGACTTCAATTCCGAAAGCGAAGAACTCTTTCTCGGTAATTTCATTCGTGAACCAGGCCTTTTTTTTTACTCAACTCAAGATCTTCTTCTCTTAAGATCTTTCTAGTTGGATGAAAAGAGCGCTCCTAAATGAGAGCCTTTTTCTTATATACGAAAGCGCCAGTGGACAGCGAACAAAGATGCCATACTAAGAAAGCAGTCGCCAATGACCGATGTGAATCAGCCTTGCTGGCAGGAATGTTCATGGATGTTCTCCCAGAGCTGATAGATGAGGCACGTCGGAATTGTAATTCACACCGGTAACGGCACAAGAGATCAAAGGGGCAGAAGAGAGAAAGGCCCCATTAAGATAAGAAGTTTCGAAATACAGATTGTTTTGGAGACTACGAGAGAAGAATGGTCGGGTGAGCACTAACTGAACATAGACCGAATTGGAGTTGGTAGGGAGCTTGCCGATTACAATAGCATGTAAGCGGTATGTCCGGCTAACTTACGGCCCAAGCTGAGTAGGAAAGAAAGCCCTTAATAGCTCTCCTAAGTGCTATCTTTTTTCCTTGAAAAGCATCGAGGAAGAAAGGAATAGGATTAGGAGTAGAACGATGCAAAGAAAGAGTTCCTTGCTTCTACGCTTTTGCTGCTCTCTTGATGCTTGCAGTTAGCTTAGCTCGAATTGGATTTCTTACTCCAGAAAAGACAGACTAATCTTAAATAATGCGCACACGTGAAAAAGGCTTACCCCGCAGGCTGACTCTTCCAATCCAACTCTATCGAAGGAGAAAAAAAGCTGGGACTACGACTTGCTTAGTGCAGGGCTGCTTGTCGTGATTGGTTGGACACTCTCTTCGTCTAAGGTCTTAGCTTGGTCACTCTATTAAGCTTTCCCAGTTACTCTCACATAAAGAAAGTTGGTGGTGGAACCAACCAAGATGTATGTCGTCCAACCCGACCTCAGACTCTTTCTTCCCGACCTATTTGACTCTCTGGCCGCAGTTATTTAGGTGGTATCCCGAGATTGAAGAGATCGAATTCCTCCCGGGAACACACGAAACAAAGATATGAACTAGGTAAATAAAAATGGAAAAGAGATGTTTCCAATTCATCAAAATCAGAAGCTTTTTCTACATCCATATGATCTACTAAAGTAGATCGATATTGCCCATATAATGAAAGCAGATCTTGGTCCATGGAGTCCAAAGAAGGTAATAACTCCAACCTGTCCGATGCTTCTTCGGCCAAATACAATATACAAGTGGGACCTGCACTATGAGCAAGCTGTGCGAAAAACCGCTTCTTTTTTCCGGTTTCGCAACAACTTGGGCGAAATGGGGTTCTACCGGGAAACCATGGATTTTTTAGTTTTCGCCATTGGTTACTGGTCGAGCCACTGGAATGGAATGAGATAAGAATCTCTGGAGATCTTTCCTCTCCACTTACTCGTAACAGGCTGCTTTCCCTCTGTAGAAGACTTCTTCCGAATGGCATAATTGTCCGACACTACGTTCCTCTCCTTTCAGTCGAGAACTTCATACCTCTCCCTATCGGTCGAGATCTTTTAGAACCTCGATCTTCAAAGAAGACTGACTCCTCCTGCTCCTTTAGGATAGGATCGTCGTTGGTCCTTCTTTCACTAATGATCTCACCATTTTCTAGTAGTTTCGCGCGAACGCGCGAGGGACTATCCTTTCTATCGCTTGCGCTTGCTTTTCACTCTCAAAACAAAACAACGGTCTCTCTCTTCTATAAAGCGAAGCAAAGCGCATGGCGCTGAAGTGAAGAAAGCTCAATAAACACACACGAACACGATGCAGGGCATAGCATAAATGAGACCGCTGATCATTTCATAAAACATATATGCTTGACCTTTCTCGATGCTTTTTTGGGGGTGACTCACCAACCGACCCAGCAGTGATCGATGACAGAATGGTACGAACAAATCAAAGTCATTGGATTTGGTAGTTCTCCATTGACTTCTCTCTTTACCCCTTTTTTGCATATGTTCCTAAATGGGTGTGCACCTCCAGATGGGCAGGGGCCGGCCTCCCACTCTCTTATGCAGCATTTATTAGCTTAGCTGAGTTAGGCTTTTGCGTACCCAATTAAATTAGTACTCGTCCGTGCCACCTTGTGTAATGCATAAAACCAAATCGCTGACCGGTGGGGACTCTCCCATCAATGAATGAGGTGCTTTTTATGCACTTCCCAATTTTCTTGGTTGGTGGAGATCTCGACCTCTTGAATGAGAAGGAGTTGAATCACGCTCGCCCGAAGCAGAGTCAATATACTTCCCCCGGAGAGAGAGAGGTCCGCGTGCACATTGAATTCATAGGGGGCTTCAATCTCTCTTCAATTAGCCCAGGCACCTACGTAAAGCCCAACTTCTTCCGATGTCGATCACGGAAAGTGAAAGAACTCCATTACTAAATGGAGAGGATAAGTGCTATTCAAATGTCTAACCTACCGATTCCGGTGATACATTTAGGGCTAATATGCTATGCTTTATTCCTTTCATTTAGCGGTATATAGGACAGGTTCTTTTTGGCAATATGCCAAAAGCCTTCGAATTCTTCAGCGTGGCAGAGCAGTTTCGAACCAAACATTGGCCTGCTCCTATGACGTCAGCTGACGTACGGACCAGCTGTGACAGCTACCTAAGACAAGTCGAAGGTTCGTGGGGCTTTCCCTTTGTAGGGTTTCCCTTGCCCTACTTCTAAGGATAGATAGAAAAGGTTAGAGAGGAACAGAGATGCTTTTTTTTAAGAGTCTGTTGAATCGGTTCTAGCTCTCTTTTGCTCTGTTGTTGTCGAATCAGTTGTTATAGACCCACCGTTGCTATCGCCAAAGCAAACCTTCTCTGAGGAGCTCTTCTGGTCGAATAAGAGAGACTTTTGCCTCAAAGGAAGAGCGGTGGGTCGAGAATAGGTTTTTTTGAAAGGTACATGTACCAGGCCTAAAGAAAGGCAAGGCAGTGTAACATGGGAAGAGTACCGTACCACAAACCTATTCATTAAAGTAGAAAGTGAAACGAAAGGTATGAGGAAGCGTTTTCTCCTCCGGATAAGCGGTATAATAGTATATTATATTAAGGAATTGAGCTCCAAAGGAGGTGAGTTAATAGCAGTTACTATGTTAGTTTGGGACTTTTGCTTGTTTGTTGGGAATTAAAATTGTTTAGATATATCGAGCTTAGGAGCAGGCGCGCTCTTGCGTTGATTGCTGCTTAAATTAGTTAAGGTGTGAAAGTAGCTTTTTCTGCGTGAAATATCGTGGTAGAAGCTTTTTCTTTAGTTGATTCGGAAGCGGAGCCGGAGTACCGCCCTGAAAATCTCGCTTCGAAACCGCTATAAGTTCTTTTCTTTGCCAAGCGGCTTTAAAAAAAAGCCTCGTTGGCTTGGGTGAAAACTAACCCCTTCTCATATTTGAGTCTGCTTCAACTTCACCCGTCACTCGTGTCGTGTAGTGTAGTGTAGCAAGACTAACAAGTGGTCGAGTGAAGTCGACTTCACAAGTGATTCAACATACCATATGGAAATAAAAAAGGAGAGAAGGGTCTCGCCCAGGTGGCTCCCGCAAGGTAACGACTTCAAACTCAAACAAAGAACGTTCTTCTCCAAGGTAGTTAACTCGCTTACTTGTTAGAGTAAGGCATGAGTCAAAGAAAATGCTGTATGTATCTAATGCAAGACCCGTCGATAAGCTAAGGCTACGACATGAAGGAAGGCCAGAAGAACTACAGAACCACGCCCACCAGAGCTAAAGGAGACCGAAGGGACTTGCGGGAGGAAACCGAAAGATAGGTAATCCATATGGTGAAACATGAGAAAGACGGATTGCTTAAAACCTCCGGAAATCGAGTCCACCCACACAACGACCGACGGACTCGTGGTACTGAAAACCTCATTAGATGAGAAGGTAGTTGACTGGCAGACCCCTGAACGTACGTTAGCCAAAAGCCCCTATCAACTCAATCTGGAAAGGGTAATAGACCGCCGTGAACTCCGGCGAAACACCCCGTACGCCCTGCGGGAGGTGAAGGTCGCTGGCTTGCCCGTGGGCCGTGGTAGCAGCCTCAACCAGAGAGATCAACCTTTCCCCTTACTCTTTAAAGTAAGCAAGTAAACTACCGCCCCTATCTCTAAAGGGGCACAAGCACTAAGTAAGCCCCTAAAGGCCTTCGCGTTAGTAAGCTAAGCAAGCCTGGTTCTCCGGGCACTACGGTAGGACGTGGATCGATCATGACGAAAATGGACTTCTCCGTAATGTAATAGAAGAGTCACAGTCCAGTTCCCCGGGCTTTCTCCGTTCTCGACCAGACGAAGGAGATATGAATTCAATTCAGGCGGGTAAGGGCTTGGCTTGACTCTGTGTTCTCTCCTGGTCGGGTCGGAGGCGAAGACTGGCAAAGTTCATCATTCAGTGGTGGGGTGTTCATAGAAAAGAGGGCGTCGCCCAACGAGTGGCAGATTTTGATGGAGTCTCGCTCATAGATAGAGGAAGAGTACGCGCGCTAGCGCGCTACGGCTTACGCAGTTGATCGGATCAGATAGCCCTTCGGGCAACCAACCGCACATCAAATTCCGATCAACAACTTGGAGGTATGGCTGAGTGGCTTAAGGCATTGGTTTGCTAAATCGACATACAAGAAGATTGTATCATGGGTTCGAATCCAATTTCCTCCGGCACGGAAGTGGAACGGGCGGGCGAAATTACGTGAGAGAAAGAACCTCTTGGTGGAGTCCCCCGGAGGACAGAATAGCACCACTTTGTTACTAGGAGCGGAGAGCCCGTTGCGCGTTGTTTTGTTTGACCGGCCTATCTTCTTTCTATAAGCAAGCTCCCTCCGGCCGTCCAGTCCCTGGGCGGCTCTCGGTTCTTGAGCATGTTGGGAGAGGTTACTTGTACCTCGACTGATAAGGAGAGGAGATGTAGGCAGTTGAAAGAGCTGCTCGAAAGCTTGACGAACAAGCGAAAAAAGCCCTTTCTTTCTTGTTATTAGTAAAGGGCTTTTCCCTTACTAGTAAAGTGGTAAGGTAGGGCGCTATTCGATGAAGAAAACAGACTTTAGGAAAGTGGTTCAGGTAGCTCAGCTGGTTAGAGCAAAGGACTGAAAATCCTTGTGTCAGTGGTTCGAATCCACTTCTAAGCGGGCTTTGGGTCCAAAGGACAGGTAGCCGGGAGCGAGCCGGATTTTTAAATTCAAGTGAAAGAGGAAGCCAAAAAATGTGAGCGCTCCTGCACTATACGGCTTTTTGGCGGGGGTGGCTTGCTGGAGGCAGATTTTATAAAAAAAGCGGTTGATTACTCGGATTGGTTCTCGCGTCCCTGTGCCCAAAAGGATGGGCGAGTTCGGTTCGAGTGTTCATCGATCGGGTGGATCTATATGCTGGGTGAGACGAGGTGTAGCGCAGTCTGGTCAGCGCATCTGTTTTGGGTACAGAGGGCCATAGGTTCGAATCCTGTCACCTTGATGTGATGGTCTGCAGTGCACAGACCCGCCTATGTTTTCATAGGCGAAAATAATTTAATATTAGGCGCGATATGAGAATCTTTCATTCTATATGTTTGTCCGTACTCGTTAGCGCTCTCGGTGCTGTTGTAGCTATTTCATTTGGACGTTTTCTAGGATCAGAAGGCAGCACTATAATGACCACCCCAGAATTTATCATAACTTTATTCTTACTGGTTTTGATTTTAATTGTTGTTTATCGACGAAAGGAAAAAAGAGTTTGATTCTTTTATTCGTAATTTTGATGCTCGTTTTCTTTTTCTGTGCGCTCTTTCGCTTCTTCATTGAATTGTCACCCATCCATCTCCTTTTTATTTTTTTCCAAGAAGTCTCTTTTTGGACAAAGATCATCTATTCTATCTATGCTTCGGTATCGCATTCCTAGTCCATTCCGGAATAGTCTTGGCAGAAATTAAAAAAGAGGACTTGAAACTCTTTTAAGAGTCCTCAGGTAAAGGTATTTTTTTTTTATTGGTCTTTTTCCTTTTAGGGCGGGGCGCAGGGAGTATTTACTTAGGCGTTCAAGATCCTGAAATCGCCTATTGCGATGGGGGAAACGCCTTCTCGCCCCCGCCTAGTCCGGTTCAATTGCCGGAAGAACCGGTTACTCCCCCCGCGGCTCCGCCGGTACCGCAACCTGTTGTTATCCCCCAATTGGCCCAGCCTCTTATCTCGGATGACACCCGAAGGAGCCTCCTTTATAACCGGTACGGAGCCCTTAATTTCGGGGGGAATGAGGACCTAGGCCGAATGGTGTCCATTATCTACGCGCAAGCCATAGTTGAACGAGATGTGGAGGCAGCATTGGTGGATGATGGATTTCGTCCCAATTCAATTTTAGCTAGATATACCGAAATTCGGGGAGTTCTCCATTCTCCGCAAGGGGAGCTTTTGACTGAACGCACCTATAACTCATACGTCACTCAGATAAGGGAACGTGGCACCCGACAAAGCGTTCCCTATCGGCGGATTATAAGAGCCATCCAGAACTATGATCTCTTTTTAGAACGATGATCCCTCTTTATAAAAGAGATCATCGTTTTTGAGTTGGCTTGATGTGGCGTTTATACGATGAGGTTGCTAAGAGGTCCCTGAACTACAGCCCACCTGCCTTAGTTCGGGTAGGGGGCCTATCCTCCTGTGAGGTCTCTCTGGTACTGAGTACCTTTTGTATGCTTCTGGGCTTAACCAGCCTAGAGCAGGGAGAGGAAGCATTCACATTAATTGTGATTGTAGACTTTCCCGAGCCATCGGTCATAAGACTTTGGGCATCCAGGATTGTCAAGAGGAAGTCAGATATTCTCGTTGGATTAAGACGGAAGGTCGATACAGCGAAGAATACATCAAAGAGGAAAAGAGGAATCGAACCTCTCCCTCTGGTCGAGTAACTACGTACCTCTTCCTGTTTTGTAAAAAAACTTGAATCCATTTGATGTCCCCTCCTCCTTCCTCCGTTAGTTTAGCTGCAACGGCCGCAGACGCAGGAACCAGTGCCATTCAGAGATTCTATGGGAAATAGAAAAAGTCTTCGTAAGCTGTGGATTAGAAATAGGAAGATAAGGCGTTAGCGGACCGACTTGACAGGACCCCTGCGACTTCCTTTGCTCTATCTAACTCGGCGTGCGCTCCTTCCGGCCCAGCGAGAACATATTCGGACACGCGCACTACTCATATCGGTACTAGAAGCCCCCAGAGCAGGCCTGGAAGACTATGAGCCCCACCTTCTGCGCCTAGGCATTTTCGGGGAGGAGCCCGCGAAATTAGAATACGAAT
This sequence comes from Erythrophleum ivorense, assembly GCA_026724425.1. Taxonomy (NCBI): domain Eukaryota; kingdom Viridiplantae; phylum Streptophyta; class Magnoliopsida; order Fabales; family Fabaceae; genus Erythrophleum; species Erythrophleum ivorense. Next base: position 36,537 of record JAIUCV010002504.1, read on the forward strand.
GAGATCATTCTGCCATCATTAATGCAAACAGGGCAATAGCTTGATACGATATGCGGTGGCCCACGGACAAGGTGAAGACAATTATAAATCATTTGAACTACGAACGCGGAACAAAAGGGCCATATAGTGCTTCTCTTTCTTTTAGTATAGGGGCAATTACTCTTTTCCCGACCGGCGGTCAAATCATTGAAAATACGCTTTAGTTTTTGGTTTCGGTAGCTGGGGTTTTTCCCCATGGTGTCGGTTAAATAAATATCGACACCCTTGCGTATATCTTGGTCGTCTTCTATGTGGATTCCTTGCTCTAACAAAAGTTGTGCCATCACATGAATAATTTCCTCCTGCTTTATACAGGCGTTCTTATAACTCTGGCAAAGGGTTGTATCATCTTTCAATTCACTAATGAAATCCCTCGGAGCCCGACCCTCTGCAGCTTCGTGCGAAGCAGCAGCTAAAAGAGAAGAATTGTCAGGCACTGGTGGTGGATTGAAGCCACCATTCCCCCCCAACGTCGGGTAGAACTGCGCTACCGCCCTGCTTAGGTCATCCATTAATAGCAGGAAGACAGAACGAGAAATATGAGCAATAATATAAATCAATAGAATAGTAGTTGGGAATATCTCTTTCAGTGGTCTCTTGTTGGTTCTTAGTAATCTGCTATAGGTCTTCATCCTTCGACTTCGAGGTGGTCTAAGGACCACCCTTTCTTTCGTTTAGCTGCTAAGGCCTAAACTACCTCGATCCGCTCTAAATGGATCCCACGTACTAGCAGCATGAATTGGCTTTTATGACTCGCTCCTTTGGGAATCTGAAGGAAGAGTTTCCATCGATTAGTTTACTTAGTTGTAAGGCTTTCTCCAACTAGCCATTTATCTGAATGAAAGTCTTTCTTAGACTCCCTCATTCGCTTTTCTGGGTGTCGTTACTCAGAATCCATGACCTGAACATCATACCTGGTCTATTTCCTCTTACCTTTATCTAAAACCCTAGTACCAGGTTGGCCTTTCCCCTCCCTCTTCAGTATTCTTCTCCATGTTTTGGTTCTCTTCGTACACGTAACAGAGGCTTGTGGTTTAGTTCTGGCAGAACGCAGGCCTAACATCTCTTTTGTCAAACTATCCCCTTTAGCCCGTTGGAAAGCTAGTCTTCATAAAAGAATTCACTCTTGCCGGGCTAACAAAGGGGCATTGCTCTAATATGTCACCCCCTAACCTCTCCCTATCGGGAATTTCCTCGGGTGAAGCTGTTCTTGCTTTGAGCTAACTTCATCAGATATGAATTTCTCACTGCTAGCAATCCAGGGTAATATAGTATGCGCCCCTTAATTAATTAAATAGTAAAGTATGCCTTTCTTCTCTAGAAGGCGATTTGGCTCATTTTCGGGTCTGACTGCTTGACTCACCAACCTTCAAGTCTTCCTCCATCAGATCATCCTCCAGGGACAAATCTTCAGAGAACTCATCAGGAATCCCCTATTGGAGAAGTTTCTCCCTTTTTCAGCTTCTTGTGGTGGTCTTTCCTAGCTTTACCTTCTGCTGGGTACTTCACCATCAGACCAATATTCTGTTCTTTCTCTGCTTCAGTCTTTATTTTCCTCTTCACTGAAGCCTTCTTCCTCAAAAATCTTCTCCTCTGGGTCCTGGATAGCTTCGGTGACTGGACTTCTACAGATGTTCCTCCGCAGGCTTTTTCTCAGACTTGGACTTCGATCGGCCTATGAACTCAGCTAGGGAATAAGACTCACCTAATTCCACTCCGGGTGGGAAGAAAGGAATTGCTAGCTCTTTGAACGACTCCGGTGCTATTGAATCTGTTTCCAGAAGGGCTAGTCTAATCTAAAGGCCTTGCCTTATTCAAAAGTACCAGGAAGGAGAAGAGGAGGCATTACAAGGATTTTTCCTATTTCAAATGTTGCTCTTTCCGAAAAAGGCTTATCTGGTCTGAACCTCTTCCGGTCTTCAGTTGCTTACTCCTTTCCATACGACCTGAGAGGGAGTCCCAGGAAAGGGTAGACGAAAGAAGGTCCCGTCTCTTCTGCATTTGACCTGAGACTGGGAGTTGAACTCTATCGAAAAATAGACGGGGAAAGAAGCATGTAAGCCCATTTTCCCAAGGGAAGGAAAATCCACTCAAAAGGAAGAGTTCCTATCTCCAAAATAAGAGAAATTCAAATGTTATCAAAAGATTGGATTGCCACATGCGGTATAGCTTAGTCTAGGTCTGCTTGGAGTCCCGGTTGAGAGGCCGATCAAGGAGCTTTCTTTTGATCTTGATGTGAAACCTTACCTTCTTGATGAGTTACGAGATCGGAGTAAGAGCATCATAGAAAGAAGAGTAGCTGAACCAAAGCGTAAAAGCAGCTAGCTGGCAAAGAACCTAGCGCAATGAAAGATGTATATTTTAATGAATCGAGATTGTCTTAGTGTGAAGTCAGCTTACTATACATATTTTTTGTTTGACCGGAAAAGCATTGAACAAAGACAGCCCCTACTAGATCGAAGTTGAGCATGGTCAGTTTCATCTTGCCACATCGTAGCTGCCTACCCTCTCCATCATACAAGTCACAAGCCATCTCCGGACCAAAGCAATAGGAGGAAGGATTCATCCCTGAAGGAGACCTTACCTGCCTGCCTCTCTTTGTCCAACTAGTGTATCAACGTATAAGAAGATTCCATGATAAGAGAGATGAGGTAGCCGACCCGGCAATATGACACATAAGTAAGAAGGATCAGTTCCAGCGGTCGGTGGAAAAGGAAAAAATAGTAAAGCTTGTTTGGATATAAGGAAGCACTCATTCTCTCCCGATGAGAATAAGCCTCTCTTTCCATAGAGTTCTTCTTTTTCCTCGCTAAGCACCCCATTCCCCGACCGAATGATCAAGTATTCGGAGAATCGGTTGTTAGGGCGTTTACCTTCGGATTGGAACATGGGCTGGAAAGGCTACGTTTATGGCCATTCCAATGGACGACTTCCAGATGATCCTTGGAATGGAATTTTGACGAACGGCCTTTCACCGCTACCTTTTATGGACTCGATTGCTGGGTTCCAAACCTTTCCTACTTCAAAGGCAGCACCGTCTGTAGAAAAAGAGAAAAAAGGTCTCAGCGATGCAGGTGAAAAAGGGTTTGCGAAAAGTCAAGTTCTCCCAAGCTAGATGCTGAGAAGGGAGCAAGTTCAAGTCTTGAAAAAGCGGTTTCCCTTTCTTGTAGTTCTTTCTTTTCCTTGTAGTCCACGAGAAGGCATCAAAGACTATTTAGAATCGCGCTTTCTCACCCCCAAAGGCGTGTTATGAGGGAAAAGAGTGGAGAAGAGGGAAAGTCTTTTGATTGCGTTCCCGGCTCTCTCTTTCCCTTTATCCCGTGCCTGGCTGAATATGAATGTCTTTCTCCCGGCTTACTACGATTTCCGGGTGGGAAGAAAGGAATTGCTAGCTCTTTGAACGAAGACGTTCTTGGGCCGCAGGAAGAGCATCTCTCTCTGTCTATTCAAAGATCCGAGACAGCTAGTTTAGTTGGTGACATTGGTTCCCCGTCCCTACTCTCCTCACCCTGGTTGGGCTCTGGCTTAGTGTGAAACAACTGTGAATCGAGTCAGGAAGAAGAAGTCCAGCTCCAGGCTTTAAAGAAGAAAGACCTGGCTTGAACTCGATCGAACGCACTTGCATTTCTATATGAAAATAATACAGAGGTCAATCAGCAAGACTTGACATTTACAGTGCTCCCTCTTGGCGCCTACGGATGAGAGAAGCAAGCCTACTTATACTACCGGAAAGTCATTTTTAAAATCGATAGCTTATTAGTGGTAGTATCGTTAGCTCGTTATTTACCATATTTTGGTATTCTATCATTTTAGAACTGGTAGTGAGAACCCGATCTCCAGAAGCTAATTCTAATTGGCAAGGTTCGAAAGAGCTTGACCAGAGCGGATCGCAACTCTAGTTGTGCTAGAGTTCACCCACGTGCCCAATACTTGATGTTATTACTCAACGCCCCATGTCGGCTTCATAGACGAGTAAAGAACAAAAGAAGACGCTTTCCACATGTTAGTGACCCAGTCGCTAGGGAATGGAGTACATCCAGCAAGCAAGGCATGTCGGGCTCATCATGGACGAGTACGTACGGTCAGGATGGGAAGCTCAAGACCTGTCTTTCCTTCCATCTTAGATGACATCAAGTCAGCCAACTGGTCTGATTGCGCGCAAGGAAGGTCTGAGACAACGAGTTCAGACACGGAGTCACTGACCGAACCTGAAGAGAACTAATGAATCAGGGGCTGCTAGTCTACTAACATCCTCTGAGATTGAAAGATAGGGATTTGCCCCAGTCCTCAAAGCACAAGTAGAAGCCGGATCCTCCCAACGGGAGCCCGCTTTCGGTGGAAGTAAAGGAAAAACCTTGGGGGAAGCAGCCTTGAGGCAACTCTCTCTTATACGGAATTTGAAGATCTTTCTATTCATGCAGGTGCCAATGAAAGAATGTTGAAGGCACTAGTTTCATGTGTGTGTTAAAGCATAAAGCATAGCCCCCGGGAATCTTTACTTTAGTACAGTGCCATTCGAATCTTCTAATCAAAACACTCTCCTTACCTACTTCAACTGGACTCCCATTGCTTCCCTTTGGCTCTCCCTCAAATGTCCTTTCCCTTCGTTCTCTCTTCCTGACCCTGAAGGTTAAGGAAGGGCGGCATGGCGGACTGCATCCTCTTAGGACCTCTGATCGCTACTCGCTACTAATGAAATTGCTTAAGTTGAAGTGCTGTTCGATAGGGCTCCTCCTTCCCCTCGTCCTCCACCCACTGATCTTTCCCATTCGCAACCTCCTCTTCCGACGCTGCTATGAGCCTGGCCCTAATCTCATCCATGATAGATAGAAGATCCGGGAATCCCTGCACTTGCTTGATGGGATGGAGGCTTATAGATAAGAAAGGCTATTGATCAAAGCCCTTTCTATCCCGTTCCGCTTCTTTCCCGATGGTGGAGGTGGAACCAAAGAAAGGCGGTTCTCACTAATGCTTTGAGTGTGCTTGATTGATGGCTTGCTGTCTTGACTCGGAGATGAACCCGAAAAGGCTTTCTTTCTTTGGTTTTTCCCTGCTGGCCTATTCGGTTGGAACTCTTATCCTCTTTCTTTCTTTGCTTGTTTCCCCCCTCTTCTTTCCTCTATGCTTTGGGCAAAGCGGCTAAATCCTATGGATAAATTCGCTACGTGAAAGCTAAAAGCTAAGCTAGTCGAATCCTTACTCCTTTATTATATCCCTCGTCTCCCATAGCCAATGGCTCATTCGCTTCCTGGAGAGCTGGGATAAGATTCAATCAGCCTATTGGTTTGGTTCTTTTGGTTCTAGAGAGTCGCTCAGAGTCAAATCTATCTCATCTTATTTAATGATTATAAAAAGCCATTCATCAAAGAAAGTCTCTCCCTCACTGTGGTCAGTCTGCTTTTCTGCTCATCAAGCTAATCAGTAGCCTGCCTGACGAGGGCTAGGCTAATTTCCACTGTTAACCAAAGCGCTAATCTCTTCTAAGCCCTTCGCCTGCTAACTCATTAAAGTAAAAAAAGTAAACCGGGTGATAGAATGCTTGAATGCCTGGAATGACTTCCCGAAGGAAAGGACTTAGCGCTGTGATCCGCTAATTCATCTCTTGATCTGGTATTCCGCAAAGGAGGTAGATAGGGGCAGCGAAAGAAGTGTCGAGGGCAGAAGAAAGGGTTTTCAATTCAAGGTTCCCTTTTTCCTTTTCCCTAAATGTTCTTTTTCTTTGCGGCTATTCAATACAAGTATCTTAGGCCATGAGCTTCACCTGAAGGCGAGGTTACTTGTATCTCCCCCGACAGGGGGAGGTATGAAATCGCTCGAACGAAGTGAGAGGAGCGAAAAGCGAGACTTTCCTTTATGGCGATTTAGTGAACACTAACTTACAATCTGTCTAGCCTCGGATCGCTATCCCTAGGCCCGTAGACTCTCTATGTTGATAAGAAAAAAGAAAATCCCCTAAGAAGAAGACTTTCAACTATTCCAACAGAAAGGGGCAATTCAAATGCTCCATAGATAACCCCCTGTGTCTCGTTCCCGTCCAACTCACCGGGAGATCGAAGAGCGGTTTGCGCTTCGCGCCCCAACCCCCTTCACTAATAGATGCTTAGATACCTGCAACTGCATCTGTAAGCGGCGCAGGGCAGGATGGACGAGAAAAGCGGCGAGAAGAAGACAAACAGAGGGAGGAAGGGGGACCTTTTTTCTATTGCCTTCCCTTTCTACTTCTAGACTGGTTCGTCTGCGGGACAGCGAGCCAAGATCCGATTCGTCAATCGACGAATCCATGCCACGTAACCTGGCAAAGGAGAAAGAGACGATGGCAACGCACTTCATACAAGAGGGAGGGGGATATTTAGAAAACACAAGGGAGACAAAGACACGGCAAGACTACTTTACCTATGACACTTAACGAGCCCTACTTACTGTCAGACCTAAGCACAGATCGATGAACGCAAGAATGAATGCACCTGTCTCTGCTCTTTCTGGTCAAGAAATCGATCGACCTCGTTCACATAGTTTTTCAAAAGCATCCTGGAGCGAGCGCCCCCTATGGTCTTTCTTGCTGAGTCAAGCTCTCTATTTTTTCCCACGCATTTCGGATGTCGGTTATTGGATTTGGTCTTCCTCGTCTGACTGACCAATTACACATACTACCATTACACTATCTTACTCGATTGATCTCGGTGTTCTCATTCCCCTCCTATAAAAATGTCAAAAAAGGTAAATCTCAGTATACGGAAAATGAGATCCCCTAATGGTATGACCCCCAAAAAAAGAGGATTTAACAGGTTTTAAAACGAAGAATTTGAGGCATCGATCTGGAGTGGGTCTTTGATTGCTATTACACGGATGACAGGAGCCCTTGACCTTTACCTCCAAGCACGGGCTCTTCCCTTATATCCATACCACAACGAGAAGAGAAGGGAGGGTGAACACTGATGATCGAAACATCTCCTTCAGTGCCTGGTCAACCATTAAAGAAGAGGAGCGGACCTGACCCAGACCTTTTATTGAGTCTAATCACCTGTTTAGCAAACAGGTGTGCTCCAATACAGAGTTCTTTGGTAAAGCCGGTAAGAGATAAATTTTGCAAAAACAAGGCAAAGCAAACAAAGCAAGAGATGTCGCATGGATGGAAAGAACGTTGCTAGAGCAGTTAGTTGTGAACAGTTTTTCCTGATGTGTCTTGCAAAGGAGCATTGGGCCTTTATGATGTGTTTCCTCTCGCGGATCGTGTTCTGCAATCACTCTTTGAAGATACAAAGATCTTTTTACATTCTTGCGGCTCGATTGGCAGATGGCGAGAGTTAGCAAGCTACCTTGGTCCTGCTATGCTCGCTCATCTCTACATGGGATTGAGCGAACTCGTGATGCGTGGTAGTGAGGAGAAGAAGAATGGCAAGAAAGAATGACTTGGGAAAAAACCCCTCTTAAGAACCTCGAGAGAACCTGAAACCAGTACCACCCATAGATGATGAAGTTCGACAGGTTGACCTGGGAACGGAAGGTGACCCTCGCCCAATCTTCCTAAGTGCCAGCCTATCATCAGAGGAAGCTGAACAATACGTCCAGCTCCTTAAGGAATACTTGGGCATATTTGCCTGGAGTTAGGCTGAGATGCCTGGGCTAGACCCTGAAATCGCCGTCCACAGGCTTAATATCCAACCAGATGCTAAGCCCATCAAGCAAGCGCAACGACGCTTTCATCCACTCCTCATGAAGAAGGAAGATTGATAAAGAAGTAAAAAAATTAAAGGATGTGGGTTTCATAAGAGAAACATCCCGATTGGTTGGCAAACATTGCCTCAGTGACCAAGAAGAACGGGCGGATTCGGGGTTGCATTGACTTCAGAGACCTTTTAAAAGCCTTTGATTACGTGGTCAAGACCCGTACGGGTATGAGATGTGGCAAAAAAGACCCAGAAATGCCCGGTCAAAGAAGGGCTTGCTAGAACTCTGAAGAAAGGCTTAAAGCAGAGCTTTCTCACTGACTCAGGAAAGGCTCAATCATCATCCCTTCCCCCGCTTTTTATTTTTTTAGTGAAGTTCCCATTGAGTCAGATGTTCCATTTTCATCTCAGATGGACATTAAAAAGAAATTCTATTTTTAGAGTCAAGTCATCAGGTATCTGCGAACTCGACGGAAAGGAGAGGAAGCAAGACTATCCCTTGATCCTAACCCTCGGAAGAAAAAAAAGCTCGACCGAACAAGCAAGGAGCAAGAAAACGGATGCGCGTCTAACGCGCAACGTGCGGAGCTGCTCGACGTAAGGAGAGGGCTTGAGAGCTAGCTCAATCCGTTGCTTGTTCGAAGCTAACGCGCAACGTGCTACACTGCTCGAGCGAAGCGAGAGGGTACGAAGTCGCTCGAGCGTCAGCTCGAGGGCTAATGGCGCTGCCCCTATCCTCGTCAGCCGTTGTTTGTTCCTTAGACGAGTAGGCTTGCTTTATAGGGGCGCTAACGCGCGAAAGCCTATAGCGTTAGGGCGGTTTTCTTGCTGGGAGAGGAGAACATCGATAACCGGAAAAAAGGATGAAATCCAGCCATAGGTTATCCCTACAGCTACCTTATTACAGCAAGTAAGATTTTTATCCCCCGACAAGCGAACGGGCATTTTCGGGGACTAGCCATTTAAGTTCAGGCCGGCTTCAGGCAAAGAAAAGTCTCCGGAGTGGGAATACAGAGCGGGAGATTTTATACTAGATTGTCAAATCTGTCTTTGTCGCAGACCTGATGCTGAGCCAGAACATTCGATTAGCGCTCAGGGGTCCCACTATGACTAGATCAGTCCCTAGCTGCATTGATGAGTGATCACCGCACCGTCTATTATGTATGAGAGGAGAGATAAAAGCCTTGAGGATTCGGTATAACCTTCTCTTTATCTATTTCTTCAAGCAGAAGCGACGGGAATGACAGCAACTGGAGTGCAGCTATCTTCCTTCTTTCAATAGGCGCAAGGCAAGGAGCAACCACTCTGACTGGTGGTGATCCCCTATCCCGGCATGTCATCTCCTTTGATTTAAGGAACGGGACATAAGGAGAATCAGCTCGAGGAAAAGCAGAAGGAGGGGCTGCAAGCCACTAGAGCACAGCGAGTTGAGTTCCCCATCTTAATCTTAAGAAGATCAGTTTCTAGCCGTCTTGATTAGCTACGACTACTCATCTCAGTTCCTATAGGTTTTTCATGGTCTAAGGGGGCAGGGAGAACAAAGAGTAGAGATTTGACGATATGTCTTGTTAACAAACATCCTTTCTTTCTAGGAGCGTGCCGGCC
>JAIUCV010002505.1:0-45833 GCA_026724425.1 Erythrophleum ivorense
ATATCAATTAGGAAAGCAATTGATTGTTAATAGATTGATTTAAGTGTTGTATTTTCTATTTTCCTTCAATTTCCCATGTGTGTAGTCAAAGTGTTTGATCAAATGCATGTTAGAAATTGTGTGCTTAATTGTTTGAATTAAGGACTCCTTAGAGTTTAATTGGTTAATTGAACATCTTAGGGTGGAAATTTATAGGCTAATTGATCAATTAATGTAACACTTGATTTTCATAAAAATGACAGAAATGGTCCAAATATAAAAGAGAGTCCTCTAAAATAAATGAGTTGAGGTCAAATAAAATTAGGATAAAATTTTAAATAATAGAAAATGAGGATCTAAGGCTTAAGATGCCTAGAAACCAGAGCCAGAGTGGCTAAAGAAAATATAATGAAATGTAAAGGCATTTTCATAATTATGGACACATTTTAGAAAACTCAAAAGAGGGATTTTTAAATGGAAAAATTGAGTTTTTCAAGGTGCTTAGGAGCCCTAAAAACTATAGGAACTCTTAGAATGGTTCAAACCCCTCTAATTTACATTTTAAAATATCAGTGGACTCGAACTTTAACCCTTTCGTTCAAAAAGGTTTTAGATCCAATTTGAGTGATTTCAAAGGAAATTTAAAGGTTAGAGGACCTAAATTTTATAATGAAAAAAATAGTTCTCAAAAAGGAATTAAAATGAGCCTTAAAGGAAGAAACCAAGAATAAAGGGCAAAATTAGCATTTTGAAATGTCTTAAATAGATCCTTAGCTATATATATGAGGCATCCCACTTTTCCGCCACACTTAGTTGACCTATTTTTCATCTGAAACCAGGGGAAAGTTCTGCCAAAGGAGGTGCACAAGAAGGAGCTTCAAGGGAGGGGGAAAACCAAGGAAAAGGTAAGGAAAACTAAGGAATTTATTGCTCCTTCCTTCATTAAACTTGTTCTCCTCTTTCTCCTATTTCTTTCTATGGTTTTGGTGTGTGATTTGGGACTATTTTGGATCTAGGTCAGAGGAAGGAGATTAGAAATTCAAGGAGAGGCCTATATCAAAGGAGAGAACTCTTGAAAAGACTAAGAAATCAAGGCAATTTTATAACTTTTCTTGCTTTCTCTCCCTTGTTCTTCAAGAGGTGATTTTTGGCCCCATATAGAACAACCAAGAAGGAGTAATTTCTGACCTAAACCAAGTATGAAACCTAGGTTTTTGAGGGTGAGAAACAAGTAGATGCAAAGAAATTCTAAAAAGAAGCTTTCATGGCTAAATAGCTTATGTTTTACTTGTTTATAAAGAATCTTACCTTATTGAAATTAACCATTTTTCGCCTAGTATCAGTGCATCTCTTTTGTAAGATTTTGAGGATGTATTCTCTAAAAAGTTCCAAATGGTTTGCCATAAAAAAGGGGAATCGAATGTCAAATTAACATTATCCCTTGTGCATTAATTCCTAATAGACCAGCTTATATAAGTAATCCTGAGAAGATAAAGAAACTTCAGAGGCAAGTTGAGGAGCTTATAGTAAAGGGATATGTGAGGGAAAGCATGATTCTATGCACAGTTCTAATTTTACTTGTGCTTAAGAAGGATGGATCATAGAGGATGTGTGTTGACTATCAGGAAGTTAATTAAATCACTATAAAGTATAAACACCCTATTCCTAAATTAGATGACATGTTTGATGAATTACATAGCTCTTGTGTGTTTTCTAAAACTGATTTAAAGAGTAAATATTATCAAATTAGAATGAGAGACTTGATAAGTGAAAAACAACTTTTAAAACAAAATATTATATGTATGAATTGTAACACCTTATATTTCTAACTCATTTCATGCTATATCTATGCTTCCCATTATGCATCTCATGGAAGAACCAAGAAAATAACATAAAAATCATGAATATTTTTGTGTTGCGTCACGTATGAAAATTCCATTCGGTGTCACGTGGATTATATGAGTTCATACATCACATTCTCATATTTAATTACATGAATACAACTCATTTCTATAATAAAAAATAGCTTACATCTCGGGGAATTCAAAGGGAAGTATAAAATACATATATATATATATTTTCGGCTAGATTTTCTTCAATTTTGTCACAAACTTAGGAAAATCATAACTAATTTTAGAAAAATTGAAATCATACATTCTTGGCCATTAAAGCTACACATGTCTACTTTATGCTAAAAATATGTCCAAACAATAAAATCCAACACAGAAGACATTTGATATTCGAAAAGGTCTAGAGGTCAGACTATCCACTGGTGCTGTCATAGAATTCTGTAGCAAACTTTAAAAATATCTAATTAATTCTACAAAAATCCAATCCATGAAAATGATATCAATCTGAAAAATTGTGGATGTTAGCTATAGGGCAAAAAATAACTCCAGACCAATTCAGACATGCCCAGACCTCATGTGCAAACATTCAAGAGACATTTTCATCATTTGAAAAAGTCATACATAGCATACAAAGACTTGCCAAGCAAGTGGATTGGCCTCACCCATTTATTTGTAGATTTTAGACTTGCCTCACTCATTCTTTAAGAGGTTCTTGGACTCAACCATACTCTTGAGAGTCAACCTCACTTTTAGGAAACTCTTTACTTTATCTCAACTAATCTTAAGGGTTCTTGGCTCATCCTCACCATGGCTAAGGATTTTTGGCCTCATCACACACAAGCAAATCAAAGCAAACATCATAAACATCATTTGGAAAACATAATGCATCATTATGGTACTATGGAGTAAGAGCTTATGCTAGAACATTTTTCATAGCTCAAAAATATACATACACACATTCAAAGATAAGTAAGGCAAGCAATCATGCATGAGAGAAGGTGGAGAGAGCTACCTTGGAAGCAATTACACACTTTTTCTCTTGAACCAATGTCACCTTCTTTGGCCATAGACACACAAAAGTGTAGGAATGATTTCTCTTGGCCTAAACACAATTTATGGAAGCCAATTAGGTTCATGGAATTAATTTTAAGGCCACACAACTTGCTTAGACACTAACATGATCTATAAACCTCATTATGGTTCCATAAATGCACTTAATGAAGCAACACCCCTCAAATAAATTCTAGGCTCTATTATTTTCTTTCAAATATGATTCTTGACTCCTTTTAAGTCTCTTGGAGTCATCACATCATTAAAACAAGGAGCCTAACTACATGTTGCTTCTTTAAGTCATATTATGGAACATAAAGCATAATCTCACTTTCTATGCTTCCTAAATTTTTTCCAAGGCTTCTCCTCATATTCATTCATCATATATAACTCAAAAATGGGCTTAGAAAAATTTAAAACTCTCCCTAGCTATAAGAACCTCTCTTGGCCGAGATAATGGAGCATAATGGGTTCCATGGAGTTTTCTTTGTGTTCTCAAGGGGAGAAGCACATGGGAGACTTCTAAGGATCTTAGGAGCTTAATTAAACTCTTATTTAAGCATAGGAATCATTGTACAAAATCATATTTTACAAGGTGCATATGAAACCCTAGAAATTGCATATTGAAATTCCATAGTTTTTTGTTAACTCCTTTTGCATATTCTTAATCTCCATACCATTTATCCTTAGAATTACCCTTGTTTCTACCTAAAAATCAAACCCTCCTAGGGTTTCTTGAGTGGGGCGAAATGGTGGAAGAAGAGATATCAACTATGGAAGAAGAAATTACCTTGTTTTCTTACTTTTTCTCACTTGAATCTTGCTTTCTCCAAGCTCCTCTCTTCAAATCCGAAATTTCCCCTTAATATCTCCCTTAAAACAGATTTGAAAACTTCATTTTAATCAAAGGAAATAAAGGAGAATGGAGGAGAAGAGGTTTGGATGGAAGAAAGCATGAAAAACTACTAAGAAACCATACCTTAAGCCTTTGATTTCTCCTTCTTCTTCTCTTCCTTTGGTGCACCTAAACCCTAGCTTTCTTCTCTGAAATTGGGCAGAAACAATTGTGTCTAAATGAGTGAGGAGGGGTGGCGCCACCTATTTATAGGTGGAAGAGAATGGCTTTTTCAAAAATTCCTATTTTGCCCTTCATTTTAGGCATTTTCATTTTGATTTTGTTTTAGCTCCTTTTTGAGAACTGTCTTTTTAATTATAAAATTTAGGTTCCTAATTTAGTAAAATTCCTTTAGAATCACTCAAATCAGAGCTAAAACCTTCCCGAATGAACCTGTCAAAGTTCAGATACACCGATGTTAGAAACCGTCCACCGGAGGGGATTTAACTGTCTCAGGGCTTCCCATGGCTTTCAGGGCGTCTAAGAATCTTGGAGAACTCAAAACTTTCATTTAAAAAGCCCTCTTATGTGAATTCCAAAAATTGCTTAAAATTATGAAAATGCTATTACGTTTCGTAAGATTTTCATCAAAAATTATTTCTTCATTCTATCTCTATTTTTCTTTCCTTCTGAGGCTAGGATTCTCATTTTTAGGAATCTAGAATGCTACTTAAATTTTTTGGACCCTTAGCTAATTCATTTCGGGGGACTTGATTTGAAAATGTGCCCATTTTCATTGTTTAACAAAAATCGGACATTACATGAATGGTTAGTTATGTCTTTTAGTTTAACCATGTTTTATGTGCCTTCATTGGCAAGTTTATAGTTGTCTATTTTGATGATATTCTAATTTATAATAAGAGATTAGATGAACACATAGGGTTGTGTTTGAGGTTTTAAGAGAAGAAAAATTGTATGCTAACTTCAAGAAGTGCTCCCTTTGCATGGATCAAATTGTATTTCTTGGTTATATTGATAGTACTAGAGAAATTAAAGTTGAAGAAGAAAGAGTTAAAGCTATTATGGAATGGCCAACACCTAAGATCATTAGTGAAGTATGTAGTTTTCATGGTTTAGGTAGCTCTTATAAGAGATTTATGAAAGGTTTTCATACTTTCACTACACTATTTAGTGGAATGATAGGCAAGATAGAGTTTTTAATTTGATTAAGAAAAGATTAAGTTTTACATCATTGCTTGCCTTACCTGATTTTACTAAAACTGCTAAAATTGAATGTGATACTTTAGGTTTGAGAACACAACAATATGTAACTCAAGCTAACAAAGAGTGCAAGAAAGTAGTATTTGAACATGGTGATTGGGTTTGGGCACATATGTGCAAGAAATGATTTCTAACTCAAAGGCATTCTAAGTTACATCTAAAGGGAGATGGATCATTTAAAGTGATTGAAAGGATTAATTATAATGCCTATAAATTAGATCTTCTTGTTGAGAATAATGTTAGTGATACTTTTAATGTTTATAATTGTTCCTTCTTTGATGTAAGTGAAGTTGATTGGATGATAAATCCTTTTAAGGAGGGGGGAATGATGAGGATTTAAAAGGATATAGGCAACATAAAAAAGATTCGCTACATTTTCATGGAGGTTCCATTACAAGACCAAGAGATGAAAGAATGAAAGAAGTTTTTAAGTGGATTACTTAAAGAAGTATAGGCCAAACAAACTTCTGATTATGCAATCAACTTGGGAATGGGCTTGGATCAAGTATTATTTATACAAGGGATCAAGGTTGAGATTAAGGCTAAATTTTATTTAGACATTTGGACATTACACTTAGGATTTATTTTTGTCAATTGTAAATGGATTGAACATTACTTTTATTTAACCCATACATTTAATGTTTTGTGTTAGTTTCCTTTTTAATTGGGCTTATCATTGCAAGTAAGTAACCAATCCTATTTGGGCTTGAAATCCATAGTTTAGCCCTGTTTAGCTTTAGGCCATTAGCTATTAAGGTTTCATTTGTTGCCTTATTTATAGTGCATCGACAATATTTTTGCAAGAGACTCTAGATGAATGAAAAGATATTTTTAGAGAGTGAGTGGCTTTTTTTAGTTCTCTCATGAACTACTATCAAGCTTATTAAAGATCTTATCTTTGTGGCATTCAATCATAAGGTTATGGTTCTTGGAATCAAGTTCTAATATCAACTAATGTGAACCCTTGGACAATGAGTGCCTTAAATCTACATGAGATTAAATAACAACCTAAGAAAGCTAAAAAATCAAATTAAAGGAAAATTAGAACCTTTGAAAAACAAGTTCCAAGAGCCTAACATTATGATTGAACCCCACAAAGATGAAAGCTTTGATAAGTTCAATAGTATTTATTGAAAGAATTTAAGAGAAAGTGGGCCACACTCTCTAATATTCACTTTTCATTTATCCAAATTTCAAAAATGTTACTATTCACTCACCTATTTATAAGGTAACAAATAAACCCTAAAAGCTAATAGATTAAAGCTAAAAAGGGCCTAAACTAATATAGATTCTTAGCCCAAATAGGATTAGTAACCTATTTCTAATAAAAAGTCCAATTAAAAAAGAAATTAATCATAAAATATAAAATTAAACAAATGGGCTTAAATATAAGTAATGTTTAATCTATTTGTAATTAACAAAAATGATTCCTGACAAAATGTAAGGCTCAAATGCCTAAATAAATTCCAACCTTGATCTCAACCTTATTCTCATATTTGAATAATACTTAGAAGGCTTTGATTTTGGCCCAAGCCTATTCCCAAGTTCATTGCATCATTAGAATCTTGTTTGGTCCATACTTATTTAAGTAATCTATTTAAAGCTTCTTTCATTCTTGTATCTCTTGCTTTTGTAATTGGACCTCTATGAATACGTAAGGAATCCTTTGATGTCTACCTCCCTCCTTTTAGATTCTCATCATTCCCCTCTCCTCAAAAGGATTCATCCTCGTATTAGCTTCAATTACATAAAAGAAAGAAAGATTAGAAACATTAAAAGTAGTACGCACATTATATTCACTAGGAAGATCCAATTTGTAGGCATTATTATTAATCCTTTCAATCATTTGAAATGGTCTATCTCCCCTTATATGTAATTTAGATTTCCTTTAAGTTAGAAATCATTCATTGTGGATATGTGTAAGACCCAAAATTAATTAAAGGTATTGATCATGGAGTTAGGCTAATTAAGAAGAATGATCTTGAGAATAATTTAGGCAAGATATGGAAATAGGAATTTACAGACGAATAAATTATTAATGTGGACTTAAGATTTAATTGGGATAGAGATTTAATTTGGACCTATAATTAATTTAGACATTTAAATTAGGCCTTAAGATCATCTTAATTATGCTTTGGGCCAAATGCAGAAAACCCAATCTTAGCCATGAGGAGATCCAATTCCATTTCTTAAAAGTCCAACGTTAGTTATGTGCAAACCCAATGTTAATTGGACCCATATATCCTGGCCCAACAAACTAAAACTGAACCACACTTGGATTTAGGCCTAAGGTTAACCTATAACCTAACTAAAACCCATCTAAACC
Organism: Erythrophleum ivorense; assembly: GCA_026724425.1. NCBI lineage: Eukaryota > Viridiplantae > Streptophyta > Magnoliopsida > Fabales > Fabaceae > Erythrophleum > Erythrophleum ivorense. The sequence continues at coordinate 7,322 of JAIUCV010002505.1, forward strand.
TTAAATACACTTCAGTCTCCTCCCCATTCTATAGAAAAAAAACACAAGAGGTGTAACACCATGTTTCTTTAGGTTATCTCATGCTATTTCCATGCCTTATCCCATGCATTTCACAAGAAGGCAAAATAATGACATTAAAAATAATGAATAAAATTGTGTTATGTAGTAGATAAATTTTTCATTCGGTGTCCTGTGGATAATATGAACTCATTCATCTCATTATCATATTTAATTACACAATTACAACTCATAACTATCTCAAGAAGTGGCCTAGAACTTGTGCAAGTGGATGGTATAAATGAAAATCAATGATATAGCCTTGGGTTGGATTTCCAAGTTACTGTCATAAATTTTGAAAAATCATAAATAATTCTAAAAAACTCAAAATCAAGCATACTTTACCATTTTGAAAAGGTACAGATGTCTACTTTATGTTAAAACTAAATTCAAACTACAACAGAGACTGCTAGCTACCAAAAATTGATGGAATAATACCAGAGGTCTACTATCATTATTGGTACTTTCCTCCAAATTGAAAAATTCATATCTCTTTGCTCAGAGGTCCAATTAGGGTGATCTTGTTGGCCATGGAAATCTTATCATGTTTAGTTTGTTCTTGTATAATTTCATGAGTATTGGACATCATTTGACTCTCTAATGACATAGCCTAAGCAACTGACCAAATAAATAGTGTCTGCATCAGTTCAGCAAAAAAATGCCAACTTTGAAAAATCATAATTAATTCCGTAGAGCTCCCAATAATCTAGTCTTTGGATTTTAAAAATGCTCTAGATGAGATCTATATGCATGCTAAATTTCATGGGCAAATTCATTCATTTGTTCAGATTTTGACGTTGGGTTGCATAATGATCTATTTTGTGTCACATGAGGGCTCCAAATGGTCCATTTTGATTTCTAAGACACCCATGACCACTTGAGCATGTGGGAAAGCACCAAAATGATCTAATAAATATGTCTCAAAGATGCAAAAACCCAGAAATTAAAATCTCACTCTCTCACCCTATGCTATGCACAAGAACATACAAGTCAATCTAGCCCTCCAATGTCCAAAATGCATTATATCATACATATGACATTAAATCTCATTTGTACATGATACATTTGCATATTTACATATGTTCATATGATTATACAAATATTCCATCATAAGATTACATCATATGCCATTTGTTTGGCTACAAAAGAAGCAAATCTAGACACTTTGATGTTAATCTCTTATCTCCCAACTTGGTGGCTTCCATTACTTTGCTCATTTGGTCCACCTAGCATGTTTAGATATTGGAGAGGAGGGAATGAGATTCATATAATCCCAATAACTCATCTCCCTTTCAATGATACATAAAAAATGTAATTCAAAGCCTTAAAAATGTATGCATGAGCATAATAGAAAGTGTGATCATTTAAGAAGCATTATTGGCATTTGAACAAGTCATACAAAGCATACATAGGCTTGCCAAGTGAGTGGATTAGCCTCACCCATTCTCTTCAAGGTTATTGGACTTGCCTCACCCTTTTTCTTAAAGGTCTTAAACTAAGCCTTGCTCTTGGAAGACTTTAGACTTTGTCTCAACCATTCTTAAGGGTTCTTGGCTCATCCTTACTATGACTAGAGGGTTCTTGGCTTCTCTACACTCAAGCAAACCAAAGCAAGTATATAAAACATTATTTGAGAATATAATACAACATCATGGTACCATAATACATATGCACATGCTAGAATACTTTTCATGGCTTAAAACACATATACACATATTCAAAGACAAGGCAAACATTTATCCACGCATAAAAGAAAGTGGAAAGAGCTACCTTTATTACACTTACAAACCTTTGCCTTGAACTTTGAACCTTCTCCCTTGGCCTCACACATACAAGGGTGTGGGGTTTGTTTCCCTTGGCCTAAACACAATATATGGAAGCCAATTAAGTTCTTGGAATCATTTCTAAAGCCACACATCTTCCTTAAACACTAACTTGGTCTAATAGCCCCTTTATGGTTCCAAAAAGGCACCTAATGAAGCAACACCCATCATTTGAGTTTTAGGCTCCATTCTTTTCTTCCATTTATGACTCTTGACTCCTTTTAAGCCTCTTGGACTCATCACACAATTAAAACAAGGAGCCTAACTACATATTGCTTCTTTAGGTCATATTATGGAACCTATAATGCCATCTCACTTTCTATGGTTTCTAAAATTTTTCCAAGGCTTCCTCTCATCCTCATCCATCATATATGACTCAAAAATAAGTTTGAAACAAATTAAAACTACCCCTAGGTGCCTTAACTACTTTAGGCCGAGGCTATGCTCCTTAAGGCTACCCTTGGAGTTTTTTTTTGTTTTCTTGATAGAAGATGCATGTAAGGAGCCTTTTAGAGATCTTAGAAGCTCATCCACACATTCATTTAGGTCTAGGAATTATTGTATCAAATCATATTTTGCAAGGGACACTTGAAATCCTAGGTTTTCTATCTTGAAATCTAATGACTAGTTTGTTATTTTCTTTGCATATTCTTATTCTCCACACTCAATTCCCTAAGGTTCACCCTTGGTTCTGCCCAAAATCCATGTCTTCTTGAAGCTCTCTAGGTGGGACGAACTAAGGAGAAGAAGGGAAGAAGGAGTAGCTACCATGGAATGAAGATTTACCTTGTTTTTCCTTTATTTCTTGGATGATTCTTCCTTTTCTTGGCCTCCTCTCCTCAAATCCGAATTTTCCACCTCTATTCCACCTCAAAATAGATCCAAGAACTTTAATAAAATCATAGGAAAGAAGGAAAGATGGAGGAGAAGGAGTTTGCTAAAGAGAAAGCATGAAAAACCAAGAAAATCCATACCCTTTTCCTTGTTTTTCTCCTCCTTGTGCACCTCAAACCTAGCTCTCTACTATGGTTTAGAGCAAAACAAATGTGACTAAATGAAGGAGGAGGTGGGGCATGACATATATATATAGGTAGGTTAAGAAGAACTTTTTAAAACTTCTAATTTTGTCTTTTCATCTTGGCATTTTTTTTTCGATTCGTTTTAGCTCTTTTTTTAGAACCGTCTTTTCTATTATAAAATTTAGGTTCCCAATTTAATAAAATGCCTTTGGAATTACTCAAATCAGAGCTAAAACCTTTTTGAATGAATTTGTTAAAGTTTGGGTCAACTAACGTTAAAAAACATCCACCGGAGGGGTTTTAACTATCCTAGGGCTTCTTATGGCCTTCAGGGCCTCTAAGAACCCTGGAGAACTCAATTTTACCATTTAAAAAGCCTTCCTATAAGAATTCTAAAATTTGCTCAAAATTACAAAAATGCCATTATGTTTCGTCAATGCTTCGTTCAATTTCATTTCTTCATTTTAGCTTTGTTTTCTTTTTGTTTGAGCTTGGGATTTTCATTTTTTGGAGTCTAGAATGCTACTTAATTTTTTTGGAACTTTAACTAATTCATTTCAGAAGACTTGCTTTGAAAACATATTTGTTTCCATCGTTTGACAAAAATCGAACATTACAAGAGGAAGGGAATTTTGGAGGTCCAAATGTAACATTCAATTTTCTAAAAACGAAAGAAAACGTGAGAAACATAACGTACATTTTCTCCGTCAATGAATGAAATTCATCGAATACAAAAGGAAGTCTCCCAAAATGAATTAGTTAAGGTCCTAAAAAATTTAGGAAGCATTCTCAACTCCTAAAAATGAGAATCCCAGGCTCAGACGGAAAGAAAAATAGAGCTAGAATGAAGAAACAATTTCTTACGAAAAACTTACGAAACGTAATAGCATTTTCGTAATTTTGAGTAAATTTTGGAATTCACACAGGAGGGCTTTTTAAATAAAAGTTTTGAGTTTCCCAGGGTTCTCAGAGACCTTGAAAACCATGGGAAGGCTTGGGGCAGCTAAAGCTCCTCCAGTGGATGTTTTCTAACGTCGGTGTGCCCGAACTTTGGCAGATTAGTTCAAGAAAGTTTTAGCTCCGATTTGAGTGATTTCAAAGGCATTTTATGAAATCGGGAGCCCAAATTTCATAATGGAAAGGATGGTTCTAAAAAAGGAGCTAAAAGGAAGGATAAACAAAAATGCCAAGAACAAAGGGCAAAATAGGGATTTTTGAAAAGTGTAACTTCCTCCCACCTATATATATGCTGCGCCCTTCTTCTCCCTTCATGTTGCACAACCAAGTTCTACCCAAAACTAGAGGAAAACCCTAGGGAGAGTGGCACATAAGAGGAAGGCAAAAAGGAGGAGAAATCAAAGGCTTAAGGTATGGAAATTTAATAGTTTTTCATGCTATCTCTTCCAAACCTCTTCTCCTTCATTCTCCTTTATTTCCTATGATTATAATGAAGTATATGGATCTGTTTTAAAGGAAAAATGGAGGGAAAAATTTGGATTTGAAGAGAGGAGCTCAAAGAACACAAGATTCGAGTGAGAAAAAGTAAGAAAACAAGGTAAATCTTGCATCCCATGGTAGCTACTCCTCCCCCCTTCTTTTCCATATTTCACCCCATGTATTTAAATGCTAGAGGGCTGGAATTTTGAGGGGAACCAAGGGTGAATTTCATGAATTTAAGGGAGAAGAGTAAGAATTTGCAAAGAAATTCAAGAAAAGGCTATGCAATTTCATGGTGTAAAACCTAGGATTTTAAATGCACCTTGCAAAATCTGATTTGATATAATTATTCCTAGGCCTAAATAAATATTTAAATGAGTTCCTAAGATCCCTCGGAGTCTCCCTATATGCATCTTCCATGTAGAAAACAAAGCAAGGTCCATGGAGAGCCAAAACCTCCATTGTCTCGTCCTAAGGGAGATGGCATAGCTAGGGAGAGTTTCAAATTTTCTAAGCCCATTTTTGAGTCATATATGATGAATGAATATGAGGGGAAGCCTTGGGAAAATTTAGAACTCATAGAAAGTAAGTTGGTGCTTTAGGTTCTATATTATGACCTAAAGAAGTAATATGTAGTTAGGATCTTTGTTTTAATTGTGTGATGACTCCAAAAGGCTTAAAAGGAGTCAAGAATCATATTTGAAAGGAAATAATAGAGCCTAAAATTTATTTGAAGGGTGTTGCTTCATTAGGTGCAACTATGGAACCATAATGAGGTTTATAGAGCAAGTGTCTAAATGAGTTTGTGGCCTTAGAATTAATTCCATGAACCTAATTGGCTTCCATAAATTGTGTTTAGGCCAAGAGAAACCATCCCCACACTTTTGTGTATGTGTGGCCGAAACAAGGAGCCTTGATTTAAGAAGAAAAGTGTGTGATTATATACAAGGTAGCTCTCTCCACCTTCTCTCATGCATGAATGTGTGCTTAGCTTGTCTTGAATGTATGTATGTGTATTTTTAAGCCATGAAAAGTGTTCTACCATGACTTTAATTCCATGGTGCCATGATGTTACAATATACTCTTATATGATGTTTTTGATGTGTGCTTGGGTTTGCTTGAGTGTGGTGAGGCCAAGAACCCTTAGCCATGGTGAGGATGAGCCAAGAACCTTTAAGATTAGTTAAGACAAAGTAAAGAGTTTCCCAAAAGCATGATGAGCTCCCAAGAACATGGTTAAGTCCAAGAATATCTTAAAGAATGGGTGAGGCAAGTCCAATATCCACAAGAAATTAGGTGAGGCCAATTAACTTGCTTGGTAAGCCTTTATATGCTATGTATGACTTTCTCAAAGGATGAACATGTTTCTTGAATGCTTGCACATGTCCACATGACCATACATGCATTTATGAGACTTGTTTGCATCCATTATGTATGATTGAATGGGAAATAACCTATTGGGATTCTTTGAATCTCATTCCCTCCTCTCCAATGATCTAATATGCTAGGTGGACTAAGTGGACAAGGTAATAGAAGCCAACCACCTTAAAGAGAAGAGATTGACACCAATATCTATGGTTTTTGCTTTTCAAAGCTATAATGATGCCTAATGATGTAAATTATTGTTGAAAATGGTCTATGGCCTTTGGAACATATGTAATTATGATACTATGTGATGTAGAAATGAAAGAATGTGTTATGTGAATGATGGAATGCAAATTGACTTCGTATAGACAATGTGGCTTCATGAATGACATTATGGAATTATGCATATGTGTGGATGAAATGGCCAAAATGAGATGCATGAGGGTTGGGACCATTTGGGCAATTCACACAAGTTCTATTTATGTTTTTAGACTTGCCCAAGAGGTACCAAACCCTAAGGAAAACTATTTGGACATTTTGGTATCCCATATGGAGCCAAAATTGACCATAAATGAACCCTATATCACTTTTTATCCAAATGAGCTCTTCTTGACATGAGATTTTAAGATCTTTTTGGAAAGTTAAAGAATAGAATTTTCAGAGGTCTAGAGAATATTTGATGAATTTTCAAAGTTGGGAAATTTTATAGTTTTGGTCATGTCATTGTTCATACTGGTTTGAAAATGAAATCTATCACACAGGACTCAAATCATGTCCAATTGCCACAAAATTTTATACAAAGAAACTAGATATTCCCAGTGAGTTGTACCAACTAGAAGAACCTCATTTGGATGTCTAGAGAGGGAGATATGAATTTTTAAAGATTCTACCCAGTATAAGACCCTCAAGCTGACCTCAGGTACTATTTGATTAATTTTTGATTTCTGGGCATGCTTGAAATGGTATGGAGTTATTTTTTTCATCTAGCTAACATCTACAAATTTCCATATTGGTATCATTTGCATGGTTTTGATTTTTTTGAAATTAATTGGACATTTTTTAAATTTGCTACAGAATTCTGTGACAGCACTAGGGAATAGCCTGACCTCTAGACAATTTTGCATGTCAAACATCCTCTGTGTTGGATATTATGGCTTGAAAGTAATTTTAAACTAAAGTAGAAATGTGTAGCTTTCTAGACTGACCAAGGATGCATGATTTATATTTTTCTAGAATTAGTTATGATTTTCCAAAATTGTGACAGAAATGAGGACAAAGCTGGTTGAAATTATATATGGATATTTCATGCATTCCTTCGAGTCCCTTGAGATGTAGGCTACTTTTTATGATGAAAATGATTTTTATTCATATAATTAAATATGAGAATATGATGTATGAGCTCACATAGTCCACGTGACATCGAATAAAATTTTCATACACGACGCAACGCAAGGAAATGCATTATTTTAATTCCCTTTGTTACTTTTTCATGGAATTTATGAATGTAAAGTTGGGGAATGTTGTGAAATGAGCTAGAAATAGATGGTGTTACACCAAAGGGGAGACTAGGGTTAGTAGCATATTTTCATCATTTTCTACCTCTAAAATAAGATTCAGCCAAGGTAACTTATATATAACTTATTCTCTCTTCTTCCTCTTCAATTTGAACTATTTGGTTTCTTATTTGGAGCATTTTCATCTTCCACCCAAAATGGAAACTTATTGTTTGGTGTTTTCATGGAGGATTTTTGGAGGTTGAGGCTAGGAAGGTGATAGGGTAGGTATTTTCTTCCCAAGTAGTTCTTGTTGGTTTAAGACCCCTATGGTTGATTTATAATATGGGCATTAATTTTGTGAAAATTTCCTAGAAAATTGAGAGATATCTTGAGGTTTTTGGTGTGAGAAACACAAAATTTGAATTTAAAGCTTGTAGTGGCCAGGTAAGTATCCTCTAGGTAGTCCTTGGTAGTTTAATTCTATGGGTATCTGGTTTGCTGCTATAAATGACAATTAAGAGTAGTGATTGTTTGATTTTATGATCATAGGGTGATTTTGGCACTGTTGTTAGCCTTCAAGGATTGTCCAAAAAGTGAGGTAATCAAGGTTAATTTTTATTCCTTGCATATGTTCAATTTAATCTTATATCTGCTGCACATGTTTAATTTTGAATGCTAAATGAATTTCATGAAGAAGTAAGGAAAAGTGCATTAAAATAGTGAATATTTTTCCATTGCATAGCTTATAAATCCTTCATTCGATGTCCCGTGGACCATATGAACTTGTTAAACTCATTCTTATATTTAATTACACTAATACAACTCAAAACCATCCATGAAAGTGGCCTAGAACTCATGCAAGTGGATGGAACACACAAAATACTATAGTGCAGCCTCGGCTAGAATTTCCAGTTTTCTGTCTCATTTTAAAAAATCATAACTAATTTTTAAAAAATTGAAATCATAAATTATTTACATTATGGAAAGCTACATATGTCTACTTTATGATAAAAATATGTCCAGACCACAACAGGGGCTACTAGCCACTGAAAATTGATGGAACATTACTAGAGGTCGACTTTCATCCCTAGTATTGACCTCCAATTTTAAAAATTCGTATCTCCCTACTCCTAGGTCCAATTGGGGTGATCTCAGTTGCCATGGAAAGCTTATCATGTCTTGTTTATGCCTGTAAAATTTCATGAGCATTAGACATCTTTTGTCCCTCAAATGATATAGCCCAAGTTTTTGACTATATGAATAGTACCTATATCGATTCTGCAAAAAAATGCCAATTTTGAAAAATCATAATTAATCTCAAAAAGCTCCAAATAATCTTCTCTTTGGCTTTACAAAAATATCTAGATAAGATCTACATGTGTGCCAAATTTTATGGGTAAATTCATTCATTTGGTTAGATCTTGACGTTGGATTGCAAATTGGTCACTTTTGTGCCATATAAGGGCTCCAAATGGTTCATATTGAGTTCCAAGGCCACCATGACCACTTGATACGTGGGAATGCACCAAAATGACATTCTAAACTTGTCTCAGGTGCATAAACCTAGAATTTGAAAACTCACTCTCTCACCCCATGCCATACACATGATTACCTAGTTTTGCCATTTCATACCCAAATTGCACTACATCATGCATATACCATTAAATCTCATTTGTACATAATACATTAGCATAATTACATATGTTCATGAGGTCATAGGACATATACAATAATGGATTACAACATTTTCCACTCATATGGCCATAAAGAAGCAAAATCACGACACTTTGTTATCATACATTCATCTTTCAAGTTGTTAGCTCCCATTACCTTGTTCACTTAGTTTACCTAGCATGTTAGAACATTGGAGAGGAGGGAATGAAATTCAAAGAATCCCAATAGCTTCATCTCCCATTTCAACCATACATAAATTATGCAAAGCAAGTCTTGAAAATGCATGCATAGGCATATTAAAATGTGAGAGCATTCAAGAAACATCCTTGGAATTTGAACAAGTCATACATGGCATACATAGGCTTGCCAAGTGAGTGGATTAGCCTCTCCTATTCCCTTATGAATTTTGGACCTGCTTCACCCATTTTCTTCAAGAGGTTTTTGACTCAACCTTACTTTTGGGAGTCAACCTCACTCCTGGAAGATTCTTTACTTTGTCTTAACCAACTTTAAGGGTTCTTGGCTCATCCTTACTATGGCTAAGGATTCTTGGCTTCTCCACACTCAAGCAAACCTAAGCAAACATGTTAAACATCATTTGAAAATATAATGCAACATCATGGCACCATGGAATAAAAGCTCATGCTAGAATACTTTTCATAACTTAAAACACACATACACACATTCAAAGACAAGTCAAGCATACATTCATGCATGAGAGAAGGAGGAGTGAGCTACCTTTGTTGCAACCACACACTTTTCCTCTTGAAAATGCTCCCTTCCTCGGCCTCACACACACAAAGGTGTGGGATTTGCTTCTCTTAGCCTATACACAATTTATGGAAGCCAATTAGGTTCATAGAATCAATTTTAAGGCTACCCATCTTCCTTAAGCACTAACTTGGTCTAATAACCCCTTTATGGTTCCAAACATGCACCTAATGAAGCACACCCATCAAATGAGTTCTACAATCCATTTTTTCCTTTCATATATGATTCTTGACTCATTTTAAGCCTCTTGGAGTCATCAGACAATTAAAACAAAGAGCCTAACTATATGTTGCTTTCTGATCCATATTATGGAACCTATGACACTAATTCATTCTCTTGGCCTTCTAAATTTTTTTCAAGGTTTCCTCTCACCTTCACTCATCATATATGACTAAAAAATGAGCTTAGAAAAATTTAAAACTATCCCTAGGCACCCTAACTCATCTAAGCCGAGCCTATGCACCCTTTTGGCCTCCATAGAGTTTTCTTTGTTTTCTTAATAGAAGATGCATATGGGAAGACTTCTAGGGATCTTAGGAGCTCATTTAAATTTTCATTTAGGCCTAGGAATCTTGGTATCAAATCAGATTTGCCAAGGGACACTTGAAACCCTAGGTTTGCTATCTTGAATTTTCATAGTTCTTTTGTTAGTTTCCTTTGCATATTCTTATTCTCTACACTCCATTTCCTAAGATTCACCCTTGGTTCTACCCAAAATCTAAGCCCTCGTGTAGTTTCTCATGTTGGACGAACCAAGGAAGAAAGGGGAGAAGGAGTGGCTACCATGGGATAGAGATTTTATCTTGTTTTTCCTTGTTTTCTTAGTTGTTTCTTCCTTTCCTTGGCCTCCTCTCTTCAAATCCTAATTTTCTCCTCTATTCTTCCCTCAAAAAAGATCCAAAAACTTCAATATAACCATAAGAAAGAAGGAGAAATGGAGAAGAAGAGGTTTGCTAAAGAGAGAGCATGAAAAAAGCTAAGAATCTATACATTTCTACCTTGTTTTTCTCCTTCTCCTCCTCTTCTTCTTGTGCGCCTCACTCTTAGGGTTTTTCCTCTGGTTTAGAGAAGAAACAAAATGAGCTAAATGAGTGAGGCGGTGGGGCACCCTATATATATAGGTGGGGTTAAGAAAGACTTTTCAAAAATTCCAATTTTGCCCTTTCATCTTGGCATTTTTGTTTCTAGTATGTTTTAGCTCCTTTTTTAGAACTATATTTTTCATTATAAAATTTAGGTTCCCAATTTAGTAAAATGCCTTTGGAATCCCTTAAATCAGAGCTAAAACCTTCTCGATCGAATCTGTCAAAGTTCAGATCAACTGACGTTGGAAAACATCTACCAGAAGGGTTTTAACTGTCTCGGGGCTTCCCATAGTTTTCAGGGCCTCTGAGAACCCTGAAGAACTCAAAACTTTCATTTTAAAAGCCCTCCTATGAGAATTCTAAAATTTGCTCAAAATTACAAAAATGCCATTTATTTCGTAAGTCTTTTGTTCAATTTCGTTTCTTCATTTTAGCTCTATTTTTCTTTTTGTCTAAGCCTAAAATTCTCATTTTTAGGAGTTTAGAATACTACTTAAATTTTTTGGAACCTTAATTAATTCATTTAGGGGGACTTGCTTTGAAAATGTACCCTTTTCTGTCGTTTAAAGAAAATCGGACATTACAATTAGGCTACTATGATTACCATCCCATACTAGTAACCATATTTCCACATGTTAAAGGTTAATAACACTGGAAGAGGCTCATCCACAACACCAACTCCCCATTGAGCATGTAATATCCAGTTCTCTAAAACTGAGAGAAAATGTGAAAAACATAACGTACAGTTTCTCTATTAACGTAATAAATTCACAGGATACAAAAGTAAGTCCCCTGAAATGACTTAGTTAAGATCCCAAAAAATTTGGAAAGCATTCTAGACTCCTAAAAATGAGAATCTCAGGCTCAGACAAAAAGAAAAACAGAGCTAGAATGAAGAAATGAAATGTAACAAAAGAGTGACGAAATGTAAGGGCATTTTTGTCATTTTGAGTAAATTTTTGGAATTATCATAGGAGCAATTTTTAAATGAAAATTTTGAGTTTTCTAAGGTTCTTAGAGTCCTTGAAAACCATGGGAAGCCCCAAGATAATTAAAACCCATCCGGTGGACGTTTTTTAACGTCAGTTGACCTAAACTTTGACTGATTCGTTCGGGAAGGTTTTAGCTCCGATTTGAGTGATTCCAAAGAAATTTTATTTAATTGGGAATCTAAATTTTATGATGGAAAAGACAGTTCTAAAAAAGGAGTTAAAATGAGCCTAAATGGAGCAAACAGGTGCGTAGGGGCAAAATGGTCATTTTGAAAAATTATAAAAGAGGCTTCTTAAGTAAGATTACACCTCATCACCTTCTCCAAACTTCCATTTGCAAAAAAAGGGAAAGTAATGGTGTGACATTAAGAGGGGGGAAAGAGAAGAAGTTTAAGCTTCTGTTTAGGAAAGTAAACGACCTCGTTTCATCCCGTGTCAATTAGGAAAGTTGTTTCTCTCTCTAAGAGCTCTCTAATAGTGGTTTTCTTTTCTTGAAAAATTGAAGATTCAAGTCTAACTCAAGCCAAAAAGGAACTCTTTTCAAGAAATCAATCAGTGAAAAATAATCTACGTGAAGAGAACTCTCTTTTAAGGTAAGATTTCACTTGAAACACTTGCAAAATCTTATATTTCCAAGCCATTTAAGCTAGAGAGAGCAAGTGAGGAGGAGAGTTTTTCTTTATGTGTTCTTGATGGAACTAAAGGTTATGGAGTGTGAGGATTAAGAATATACAACTAGAATTGAAAAGGGAGCTTTAGAATGCAAGTTATAGAATTTAGTGATTTGGTTGCACCTAGGCTAAAATGAAGCTTCCTAGTAGTAATTTAAGTTGTCTAAGAGTATATATGAGTTTCTATGATACCAAGAGAGCCTCCCATATGCTTCTCCCATCAAAGAAATTAAAATAACTCTATTGGAGCCATATGGAAGCATAGCTTCGGCCAAAGAGAGTTCATGCACTTAGGGAGTGTTTTAATTCTTTCCAAGCATAGTTTTGTATGATGGGAGAATATGAGGGGAAGACTTGAAAAAATTTTAGAAACCATAGATAGTGAGATGGCCTTATATGTTCCATAATATGGCTTAAAGAAGCAACACCTAGCTAGGCTCCTTGATTTGATTGTGTGATGACTCTGAGAGGTTTAAATGGAGTCAAGAATCATAAATAGATGGAGAGAATGGAGCCAAGATGATATTTCCCAAGGTTTCTTCATTAAGTGCATTATGGAACCATAAAAGAGTCTTATGAGTCACCTAGCTTTTCTAGTGATTGTGTGGCCTTAGAATTTGATTCAAGAGTATAATTAACTTCCATATAATGTGTTTAGGCCAAGAAAAGTTATCTCCACCTTCTTGGGTGTGTGAGGTCAAGGGAGAGGATTCAAGACTCAAGGAAAAAGTGTGTGAACGCAAGCAAGGTAGCTCTCTCCACCTTCTATCATGCATAGATATTTGCTTACATTGTCTCGAATGTGTGTATGTATGTTTTAAACCATGAAAAGTATTCTAGCATGATTTTATATGCCATGGTACCATGATGATGCATTATGTTTCTAAATGATGTCTATGATGCTCTCTTTGGTTTGCTTGAGTGTGGTGAAGCCAAGAATCCTTAGCCATGGTGAGGATGAGCCAAGAACCCTTAAGATTGGTTGAGACAAAGTAAAGAGTCTCCCAAAGTAAGGTTAACTCCTAAGAGTAAGGTTGAGTCTAAGAACCTCTTAAAGAATGGGTAAGGCAAGTCTAAAATTTACAAGTAAATGGGTGAGGCCAATCCACTTGCTTTTCAAGCCTTTGTATGCTATGTATGACTTATTCAAATGTTGAAAATGCTTCTTGAATGCTTGCATATGTTAATATGCTCATGCATGCATTTGTAAGACTTGTTTTGCATGCTTTATGTATGATTGAATGGGAGATGAGCTATTGGGATTCTTTGATTCTCATCCCCTTCTCTCCAATGTTCTAACATGCTAGGTGAATCAAGATAGCAAGGAGATGGGAGCTAATTACTTGAGAGATGAGAGCATGACATTAAAATGCATAGAATTGGCTTCTTTAAGGCCATCAAAGTGGCAATGGTTGTATAAGATAAATGATTTTATGAGTATGTATAATTATGATAATATGTCATGTATAAATGAAAGATTATGTTATGTGACCCTTAGAATGTATATTGGGTATGTAATGACAAATTTTGCTTCTTGAAAGTTTGAAGGATTAGTGTATAAGTGGAAGTAGAATGGCCAAATTGAGATGCATAGGGTTTGAGACCATTTGGGCAGTTTATACAAGTCATAATCATGGTTTTAGACTTACCTAAGAGGTGCCAAGCATCAAGGAAAGCCATTTGGACCTTTTGGTACCTTATATGGAGCCAAAATTGACCATAATGGAACCCTATATCATTTTTTATCCAAATGAGATCTTCTTGATTTGAGATTTGGCATGACAATAGAGCTTTTTGAGAGATTTTTGAGAAGCTAAAGAATAGAATTTTTAGAGTTTTAGAGAATATTTGATGAATTTTCAAAGTTGGCAAAAATTTTGATTTTGGTTTGATGCATTGTTCACTTGGTCCAAAAATGATTTCTATCACACAAGCCTCAAATGATGTCCAATTGCCACGAATTTTATATGGAGAAACTATACATTCCTAGTGACTTGTGCCAACTAGAAGAACACCATTTGGATGTCTAAAGAGGGAGATATGAATTTGTAAAGATTCTGCCCAATATCAGATGCCCCAACTGATCTTAGGCATTATTTGATTGGTTTTCGAGGTCTAGATGTGCCTGAGATGGTCTGAAGTTATTTTGACTGCTAGCTAACATCCACAACTTTCTATTGGTATCATTTGCATGAATTGAAATTTTTTAGAATTAATTGGATATTTTTGAAGTTTGCTGCAGAATTCTGTGACAGCGCCAATGGATAGCCAGACCTTTGGATCATTTCGAATGTCAAACGTCTTCCATGTTAGATATTATAGTTTGAACATATTTTTAGCATAAAGTGGACATGTGTATCTTTCCAAAATAGCCAAGAATGCATGAATTTAGATTTTTTTAGAATTAGTTATGATTTTTCAAAGTTTGTGACAGAAATGAGGAAATTCTGGCCGAAGATGCATATATGTGTTTTATGCTTTCCTTTGGTTTCCACAAGTTGTAGGGCACTTTTAATGATAGAAATGAGTTGTATCCATGTAATTAAACATGAGAATGTGATACATGAGTCCATATGGCCCATGGGACTCTGAAGGAAAATTTTATACATGATGCAACACTAAGAAATACATTATTTTAATGCCATTATTTTCTCTCTTATGTGAGTTGTATGATGTGACTCATAGATATAGTATGAAATGAGATAGAAATTTATGGTGTTATAGAGTACAACTAGGGCTCAGTGCATCTGGGATCTAATCATAACCCGGTGCCTGATCAAAGCACATACACGGGTGGCAGCCACACCACAGCTCCACCATGGACTCATAAGGTCAAAACACAATATAATAGATAACCAACCAATTCAATTAGTAGTTCAAATCATTCATGTGTAGCAAATATAAAATTAAAGCAAATATATGCATGGAATTAATATAATCCCTAGTTATCTCACTTATAGCCAATTTGGGAAGCTAACAGCAGTACCAAAATCCTCCTATAATTACAATATTAGAAAATTACCACTCTAAGTTAGTCCATTACCATCCCCATTCATCAATTCTGGCAACAACCCAATAATCGAAGAATTAATCCATCAATTCTTGCCTAAGGGACACTTACCTAGCCACCAAGAGACTTAATTTCAGATTTTGCCTTTTCTAGCCTAGAAACTTTAAAATATCAGCCTATATTATGGATATTTTGGCATAGAAATGGAGCCTATATCATAAGTTGACTAATGGGGTCTTTAACTAGCAGAGAAAGCATTAAAATGAGGAGTTTATACTTACCTAATAGCACCCCTAGCCTCAACCTCCGAAATTTTACCATGAAAACACCAAATAACAAGTTTTAGATTTTGAGTGTGGGTGGAATGCTCTAAACGAAACATTAATTAGGTCAAAGCGAAGAGAAAGAGAAGAGGATTAAGTTATACAACAACTACCTTGGCTGATTTTGAGCCTAGAAGTGAGAAATGGTGCAAATGTGACAAGAACCCTAGCCTTTTCCTTAAACCTTCGAAATTTGCCTTATGTTTCTTGTGTTCTGTAGAAAAGGGGGTGGCCAAACTAATTTTAGGGTTTTAAGTTGGGTTCTACATGGGTTATGGGTTGACCCATCAGCCCAAGGACCTATTGGGCTTCTATTAGTTGCTGGGCTAAGGTTTTTAATTTGTTAGGCCAATTACAAGAGTACAGATTTTTAGTTGGGTTGGGCCAAGTTTCAAGAGTCCATTTGGTTGGGGTCTGTATAAGGAATGTTAGTCTAATTATAAGAGTTCCTGTAAATTGGGCCTTGGGCCTCTATCTCCTTAAACCAAATTGGGCCATTACTTTGTGGTCTCTTTTAGGCCAAGACTCACAATAGAAAGTTAGGTTTGCATCTAAGTTCATTGGGCTTTATCCATAATCTACTTAAATAAATTATGGGCCTAAATGAAGCTTCTATCCCAATTGAATCTTAAATCCCTATTAATAATTTATTTCTCTCTAAATTCCCATTCACATGGTTTGCCCAATTATTCCATAATAATTATTTTTAATTATGTATAACCCTTGATTAACACCTTAATTAATTTTAGGGTATTACATTATCCCTTCCTTTTAAGAATTTTGTCCTCAAAATTAGATGTGCATTACTCAAATAATGTAGGATAATCCTTTCTCATTACTTCCTTCATCTCCCAAGTTACTTCATCTAGAGTAAGTCCCTTCCATACCACATTTACCAAGAGGATGTCCTTATTATGCAGTTGTTTGACTTTCGAGTCCACAACCCTTTTTGACTCAATCACATAAGACAAATCATCTTATAGATGTACATTCTCATGCTCAATGACATGCAAAGGGTTTGGGTAATACTTTTTTTTGTTTGGACACATGGAACACATCATGCAATCTGGCCAGGTTTGGAGGTAAAACAACTTTATAGGCCACGGGTCCTATCCTTTCAAGGATTTGGAAAAGACTAAGATAACAAGGACTGAGCTTTCTTATCCTGATAGACTGTCCTACACCTGTTACCAGAGTAGCCTTAAGGAACACATGGTCTCCTACCTCAAATTCTGAGGGTCTTCTTCTCTTATTCACATAACTCTTTTGCTTACTCTGGGCAGTAGCCAACAACTTCTTCCTGATGAGTTCTATTTAGCAGGTGGTTTGATCCAATATGTCTGGTCCTAAGAGACTTCTCTCACTGAGCTCTACCCAACATAAGGGTGACATGCACTTTCTCTCATAAAGTGCCTTAAATGGTGCCATCTGGATACTAGAATGGTAACTATAATTGTAGGCAAGTTCAGCTAAGGGCAAGTACACATCCTAGTTCCCCTTCAATTCTAACACACTGGCTATAAGCATGTTCACAAGGGTTTAAATGGTTCTCTCTATCTATCCATCTGACTGGGATGATAGGCAGTGATAAAATTATGACTAATACTTAAAGCTTCTTATAGAGACTACCAAAATTTCAATGTGAACCTTAGGTCTCTATCTGACACAATGCTAATAGGGACACCATGTAATCTCACAATCTCACGAACATACAATTGACCTAGTCTATCTAGAGGATAAGTGACTCTAATAGGTAAAAAGTGGGCAGGTTTTGTCAATCTATCCATAATCACCCAAATAACATCATAACCCAAGGATGTTCTAGGCAAACCCATCACAAAATCCATGGATATGCTATCTCATTTCCATTGTAGAATCTCTAAAGGGTGTAACAAACCTGTAAGTCTTTGGTATTCAATCTTAACCCTTTGACAAACTAGACATCTAGCAACAAATTTCGCTATGTTCGACTTCATTCTAGACTACCAAAAACTCTTCTTAAGATCCTTATACATCTTAGTGGTGCCTAGATGAATGGTGTACCTACTCTTATGAGCTTCTGACAACACTATATTCCTTAACTCTTGATCCTTGGGTATGCACACTTTACCTTGGTACCTCACCAAGCCATCTTTTGATAGGTCAAAATCTTTGACCTCACCTCTCCCTAATTGCTCTTTAATTCTTCCCCAGTATTCATCTAGCTCTTGGACCTCTTTAATCCTCTTCCTAAAGTCATTTTCTATCCTCAATTCCCCTAAAATAAGGCTACTAGGATGTACTAAAATGGATAAGTTCAAATCTCTCAATTCCTTAATCAACTTTTGTTCCCTAAGCATCATCATTGCCATATGAATAGATTTCCTACTCAAGGCATCAGTGACCATATTCACCTTCCTTGGATGATACTTTAAGGAGAAATCGTAGTCCTTAAGGAATTCCATACATCTTCTTTACCTCATGTTTAACTCCTTCTGGTCAAACAAATACTTCAAACTCTTGTGGTCACTATATACCTCAAATTGTGCACCATAGAGATAGTGCCTCTAAATCTTAAGGGCAAAAACAACAGTTGCTGGCTCTAGGTCATGGGTAGGATAATTCTCCTCATGGGGTTTAAGTTGTCTAAAGGCATAGGCTATCACCCTACCTTGTTGCATCAAGACACACTCTAATCCCTTCTTAGATGTGTCACTATAGACCGTGAAAGTCTCCTTAGGGTCAGGTATCACTAACACAAGTGAGGTGGTCAACCTATCCTTAAGCTCTTGAAAGGCATCTTCATACTTAGAATCTTAAACAAAAGGTTAATCCTTCCTGGTCAACTTAGTCAAAGGCATGGCTAACTAAGAAAATCCCTTAATGAATCTTCTATAATAAGCAGCAAGACCTAGGAAGCTATGAATTTCAGTCACTGTCTTGGATTTCTCCTAATTTAGTACTGCTTCTACCTTACTAGGATCTACCGCTACCCTTTGTTGTGATATCACATGACCTAGGAATTTGACTTCCCGTAACCAAAACTCACCCTGCTCAACTAATGCTCTCTCAATGTTTGAAGAACTATCCTAAGATGCTCTTCATGCTCTTTACTACTTTTAGAGTAGATAAGGATGTCATCAATAAATACTACCACAAACCAGTCAAGATAGAGCCTAAACATCCTATTCATGTAATCTATAAAAATGACAGGGGCATTGGTTAACCTAAAAGACATAACTAGGAACTCATAATAGCCATATCGAGTCCTAAAGGCAATTTTAGGTACATCCTCAGCCCTGACTCTAAGTTAGTGATATCCCGATCTAAGGTTAATCTTTGAAAAGACTAATGCGTCTGCTAATTGGTCAAGTAAGTCATTAATTCTAGGCAAAGGGTATTTATTCTTGATGGTCGCTTGGTTCAATTGCCAATAGTCAATACAAAGCCTAAGGCTACCATCCTTCTTATTAACAAACAACACCGGTGCTCCCCATGGAGACACACTTGGCCTAATAAACCCTTTCTCAAGTAACTCCTCTAATTGACTTTTCAACTCAACTAACTCAACAGGTGCCATTCTATATGGGCATTAGAAATTGGACCCATATTGGGTACCAAAATCAATGGAGAATTCTAACTCTCTCTCTAGAGGTAGTCTACTAAACTCTTTAGGAAAAACTTCAGGGAACTCCCTAATCACAAGTATATCCTCTAACCTATCATTAACCTTAACATGCAATGAAAGGAATACTAGAAACCTTTGGTAACCATGCCTAAGGTACCTTCCAACTTAGGCGGCAAATACACAAGTAAGCTCAGTCATAAGACAAGTTTCAGGTATATTTGTAGGTAAGGAAATAGTCTTATAGTTACAATCAAGTATCACATTATTAGCCGAAACTAATCCATACCAATGATTATATCAAAGTCACACAAAGGGATACAAATCAGTTCAAGGGTAGTACAACGGCTATCCAATTGTACAATGCAATTCAAGCACACATCAAATGTAATCATAAAATATCTAATAGGAAATTAGAAAATGTGCCTTAAAAGATTAAATTTGGCCAAAAAATGGTGCACCAAATATCATAGCTCTTATTTTTGCTCAAAACACCCAAAAACCTTTAAAAACAAAGTTTGAGAATTTTCTGAGCACTTAAAACAAAAATTCCAGCAAGCAAACAAGTTAATGTGCAACACCAAAATTAGCAAAATCCAAGATCAAAACAGGGGAAAAACTAAACAAAAATAGAGCTAAAACAAAGTTAAAATACTTATAAAGCTTTCTTAAACAATTGAGACTCCAATTCCCAGCAACGGCGCCAAATTTTGACGGTTGTGTCACGCAACCCTCAAAATAAACTAGGTAGGATTAAATTTATAGTTAGTGGCACAACCTAGGTCATCTCCCTTGGAATTGGAGTTTAATATTTAATTGGGTTTTCTAAGTATATAAAAGACTCTAAAAATTTCCTAACTAAGGGGGTTTTGATTGACTTAAACTATCTAAAATAAAATTGAATTAAAATTCCTAATTGCTACCTAATTGTGTGAATTATGGTTGAATGATGGTCTTGTGACTAGCTTTAGAATCGTCCCTTGGTATCCACTATCCTTATCCTAATCTAATTGTAATTAATTTTGGTCTAAGAGCCCCTAATTGTGTTCACAGCAAATATATCATGAGTTACCATGCAAGAATTAAGAGATTAACAATCTAATGTTGAATTGAAACCTCAACCCCACATTAAATCACTAACTCTTGTCATTAAGCTCAATGAACACTTGAATTAATTGATTAATGGACCAATTAGCCTCTGAATTAACACTCTAGGATGTTTAATTAACTAACCAAACTCTAAGGAATCCTTAAATCAAACAATAAAACTCATAATTTCACTCATGCATTTCATCGAACACCTTCGTGGCATACATGGAAAATTAAAGGAAATTATAAAATTCAGTGTTTAAGCTAACCAATTAATCAATAAAAAGTATCCTAATTAGTGTATAACCAGCCACTAACTATAGACAACACACATTCCTAATCAAATACATTCTTAACCAAGAGAATATAAGAAAAGAAAAGATAAGTGTTGGAAAAATAAGAGAATCTTAGCCCAAAATTCTGATCCTAATCCTTGGATTCAAGCTTCAACTTAAGAGCCTTCCTCCTAGCTAATCACAAGGTGGATTAGAGCTTTATTGGATGGAGATGGTAGGATGAAATGAAAATGGCGAGGAGAGGAATGGGGAGATGGACACTGGAGTGTAGTGTGAATATGACGATGGAATGTATGGAGGAATGTAGGGTCTGTGAATGGAATGTATGGACGATGATTAGCGTGGAATGGGTGAATAATGTGAATGCCTCTACTCGTGTTTGTTTGATGAATCACGTGCTTTCCATATGCTACATTTTCTTTTCCTTCATGTTATACTGTTCACGTATAGCCTGTTCTATTCTTCATGTGCTCTCTTTCAATTCTGCCCATAGCTAAATCCTCCCAGCTCCTTCCTTTAACTCGTGGCTAGTTCTCCCAGCTCATTCTATGTGATATTTAAGCTTATGTCCACGTGTTTCTCCAGCCAAGCACCTCGCTCTTGCTTCACACGAGTTATTTGATTATTCCCATGTCAGCTCCCTAAGAAAAACGTGCTCTATTCCACGTTCTGGACTTTCCAACCCAAGCCTTGTACTACTTCTTGCTTATTCGTTTTACTCCTCTATGCTTCTTCGATGTGGGATGCTTCTAGCTTTAATATGGTTCAGCTGACTCTTCATTCCTCTACACGTTCTTTAACCACGTTGCTTCTTCTTTGTCTTCCTAAGCTTCTAAGTTTCTTTCACATGTAGTTCTGCTCTTGTGTAGCTTCTTCATCCTCTGCTCCATGCAAGCTCAGCTTCTTCCTCACTCATTTTGTAGTTTCCTTCAAAACCCATCGTGCTCTCTCTTCCTTCATTTTGCAGCTTTTCCACGAGATTCCTCCACATAATACCGCAGCTTCATATCCACGTGTTTCTCCTTTGTGCAGCTTCTTCTTCAATCTTAACTCCGTAGCTTCTTCCTCTGTTTCTTATTCATTCATGTTACTTCCTCTTGTAGAAAGAACAAAACATGTGGTTTCCTTTCATGTTAAGACTGCATCTCTTCTTAATGCATGTGTTGTATTTACGAGAAAGTGTATATGTATGTGTGTGTATGTGAATGGTTGCTCAAGGCTAGCGTGTGATGACATGAGCTTATTATCTAAACAAAATAATAAAATAAACCAAAGCCCAAAATAAAATAAAATAAAATAAAACAAGATAAAGAAAAATAAAATGAAATCATTATCTAAGAAAATGAAATAAAATAAAGTAAAAGAAAAATCATTAAAAATCCTAATTTATTCAAGAAAATTTTAAAAGTTGAGATTATTTTCTAAACTAAGTAATATTCAGTTTAAAGCTTAAAATATCATCAATTCATGAATAAAAAGTCCAAAATTAATAAGTAAAAATGCAGAGAAAAATTGAGTTATAAGTGGACATAGATAGTTCAAATGGCAACCTGCTAATTTTATGGCCCAAACGCTTAACACAGTCATATGAGATGAATGAGTGGGTCACACCTGAGTCAAACAATGCATCTACAACATGATTATGGACAAGTAAGGTACCTCGGATTAGATTAGGGGATCTACTAGCCTCTTGTTGCATAAGTGCAAACACCCTTCCTTATATAGGTGGTTTAATAGATAAGGCCGACTCTTGTGACACTGTGCATGATGTGCATAGTGCCCAGGCTTCCTACAGTTATAACATACTATGCATGGTCCACTATCATGGTCCTTTCCACACTTGACATAAGTTGTGGGGTGCTAATTGTACTTCTTGGGGGTCCCATGCTTCTTTTTTAAGAGACATTCCTTGGGGGTGATCTCCTACCCTAAGAGCCACTACCACTGCTAGTTCCCTTTTTAATTCCACCCCTAAAAGGCTCCATGCCCCGGTCACACTTACCTTCCATGGTCTTCTTCCTTTTGGCTCACTCTCCATCATGGCCCTCTTCATCACTCTACGCTTATCCACAAATTCATCAAAGTTGCAAAGTTGCAAATTTGTAAGGATACTATCTTGTCTTTTAACTCTAGTTTCAGGCCTCTTTCAAACTTCTTGGCCTTCCATGGCTCATCATCATACCATCTCAAGTATGAGGAAAAGTGAGACAATTGGATGAACTTAGCGGTATATTGATCCACATTCATGTCTTCTTGTTCAAAGAAGTTAAACTTGACTTCCTTGTTAGCCCTCACTGAAGGTGGAAAATACTTTCCTTCAAAGGTGGTTTAGAAACTCTCCCAAGTCAAGGGTATCCCCCTTGAAGTTAATAGCCTAGAGGCACTCCTCCACCAATGCTCAGCCTCACCTTCTTACTTATATAGAGCCAACTTTGCCTTTTGCTCTACGGTGCATGTCATGACCTCAAAAATCTTCTCTAGTTGCATAAGCTAACTCTCAGCCTTCTTAGTGTCTAACTCCTCTAAAAACGATAGAGGATCATCCTTTCTAAACTTGGATAACATAACAGAGAGGTTACCATCCTCCCTTTGGCATCCTACACCAAGTTTTAACCAGCACCCACATGGTTCTCCACTGACACTTCCTGATTTTGCTTATTCATGGTTTCATAAAGCTGTTGCAGCGCTTGAACAGTTGTTACATGAGCCACAGCTTACTCTTGAAACCAAATAGTCATTGCCCTAACTATAGCTTCATGGGCCTCAGCTTGTTCTCTCATTCGGTTGGCCATTGCAGCCATGGCCTCTTGCATTTCTCTTAGCATCTCAACAGTTTCTTTATGTACAACTATCTTACTCTGCAATGCCACAAGTACAACCATAAGCATCCCCCATTAAGCTACAATCTAAGAGTAATCCAAACACAACTCCACCCATAGCAAGTATATCTAAGTATAGGAGTCATTACTAGATCAAAATGTTCCTATTCCTATCATGCATGCATCATCATTGCCAAACTTTCTAACCACAAGGTTGTAAATCAAACATAATTGCCTGAACTATTGCTCTGATACCAAATGTAACGACCCTAACTTCTAATCATGGTAATTAGGGTTAAAGACGCGATTAATAATAATAATTTAAGGTTTGAAGTCATTTCGATTACTTATATTAAGAAAGAGTAGAGAAATTTAAATCTTAATGTTATTAGAGTCATTAATTGTTACTCATAACCAATTATGAATATAAGGGAATCAAACTCGTAATTATAAGTCTTTAATCCATTCATCCATTAATTCTAACTCACAAGAACCTTCTACAAGTGTTTCTAAATCATTCCTTAACATTTCCATAGAGAAAACCAAGGCTTTTAAGTTATCATGAGGAATTGAGTACCTTCGTCGCGGCTAAATACCCTTCGAGCCATAGCCAATTGCTTTCGGGATCACCTGACACATTTTCACAAAAATTATCGAGGCCAAATATCCCTTACACCGCAGTGAATTACCTTCTAGAACTCAACCAGACTCGCCTCTAGCATTTTGCCATGGCTAACTTCACTTCTCGCTATGGAAAATTCCTCTTTGTTACCCTCCCTAGGCAACTTTGCCTCTATTGGCTGTGGCTAAGACTATTTTGGCCTTAGTGAAACACCTTCTGGTCCTACAACTTTTAAACTTTTATCTCATACACTCCTACTCTCCCTCTAGTGACACTCTAGGACCATTCTCCTTCAATTAATGAGACTCTAATGGCATTTATCTACTTGATTTACCTAGCTAATCTATCATCATCCACTTCAAGATTTAGGTATTGATTCCTTCTCGTCAATCTACTATATATAAGCAAGTTCCATATGATACTAATGAACATCCAGATTCTTAAACAACTAATATTATCATTCAGATACATATCTCGTTGGAAGTTTCATACATCATTAGTTTGAGTTAGCATCAAGGCATCACATGATTACATTTCCAAATAGCAAACCATGTCATAGGGTCAACAAGGTCTCAAATTAGATACACAAGCACATACATCAAATACTAGATTGTATAAGGCCTAACTTCCTATTAGATACATCATAAGTTACCAAAACATAAAGCTCCTACACTTGATTACATGATGATGCTATACAAGGAGAAATACAAAACTTAAGCATCTATTCTACTCAGCTCAGCCAAAGTGTAGCTTCCCCCACACATGGTGGAACTTATAGATTCTTATCCACTTGCTTCCCCATATCCTTATTCGAAGGACCTTCACCTGAAATGGTTAGCCCGTGAAACAAGGTGAGATGCCAATCTCAGTAACTAAGGTAATTTCTATTCATATAATTCAATTTAATTAACATATATGCATGAATCAAAATAAGCATCAGAATTATATCAGTCATATCAGCAAATGAAACGATTAGGCTACTATGATTACCATCCCATACTAGCTATAACACCATATATTTTTAGCTCGTTTCATACTATCTCTATGCCTCATATTAAGCAACTCACAAAGAGGCAAGGAAAAATAACATTAAATGATGCATTTCTTAGCATTGTGTCATGTATAAAAATTTCATTCGATGTCACGTAGATCATGTGAACTCATACATCATGTTCTCATATTTAATTATATGAATACAACTCATTTGCATCATTAAAAGTGGCCTACATAAGGGAAGCATAAAATACATATGTATATTTTCGGCCAGATTTTCCTCTTTTCTATCACAAACTTTAGAAAATTATAACTAATTCTAGACAAAATTGAAATCATGTATGCTTGGCCATTCTAGAAAGCCACACATGTCTAATTTATACTAAAAATATTTCTCGACCATAACATTCAACACAGAGGATGTTTGACATTTAAAAAGGTCTAGAGATCAGGCTGTCCACTGGTGCTATCATAGAATTCTCCAGTAAATTTCAAAAATGTCTAATTAATTCCAAAAAAATCTAATCCATGTAAATGATACTAATATGGAAAGCTGTAGATGTTAGCTAGAGGAAAAAAATAACTCTAGACTAGCTTAGGCACATCCAGGAATCAAAAATTAATCAAACATTACCTGGGGTCAGTTGGAGTTCCTGATACTGGATAGAATCTTTAAAAATTTATATCTCCCTCTTTAGAAATCCAAATGAGGTGCTTTTAGTTGATAAAGTCATTGTGAATGTCTAGTTTCTCTATATAAAATTTTGTGGTAATTGGACATCATTTGAGCCTTGTGTGGCAGATTTCATTTTCAGACCAATATGAATAGTGACATGACTAAAACCAAAAAAAATTTTAACTTTAAAAATTCATCAAATATTCTCTAGACCTCTGAAAATTATGTTCTTTAGTTTTTTAAAATGCTCTCAACAAATTCTAATTGTATGCCAAATCTCAGATTGAGAAGAGCTCATTTGGACAAAAAGTGTTATAGGGTTCCATTATGGTCAATTTTGGCTCCATATAGAATACCAAAATATCCAAATGGCTTTCCTTGGGGTTTAGCACCTCTTGGGCAAGTCTAAAAGTATAAATAGGACTTGTGTGAACTGCCCAAATGATGCCAAACCTCATGCATCTCATTTTGGCTATTCCACTTCCATTCATACATGAAATTCCATAATGCAAAATTGCCACTATATGACCAAAATGAGTATTTCCATACATATAACCCTAGCTCTCATTTACACACAATATATTAACATAATTATACATGCTTATAACATCATAGGTCATATACAACTAGGGATTTCATCAATTGCTATCCATAAGGCCTTAAAGTAGCAATTTCAAAACACTTTGATGTCATGCTCTCATCTTCAAGGTGGTTAGCTTCCATTACCTTACTCTCTCGGTCACCTAGCATGTTAGAACATTGCAGAGGAGGGGATGAGATTCAAAGAATTCCAATAACTCATCTCCCATTCAATCATACATAAAACATGCAAAACAAGTCTTACAAATGCATGCATGAGCATGTTGTCATGTGTAAACATTTAAGAAGCATTTTCATCATTTGAGCAAGTCATACATGGCATACAAATGCTTGCCAAGCAAGTGGATTGGCCTTGCCCATTTACTTGTGGGTTTTAGACTTGCCTCACCTATTCTTTAATAGATTCTTGGACTCAACCATACTCTTAGGAGTCAACCTCGCTTTTGGGAGACTCTTCACTTTGTCTTAATCAATTTTAAAGGTTATTGGCTCATCCTCACCATGGCTAAAGGTTCTTGGCTTCACCACACTCAAGAAAACTAGAGCAAACATCATAAACACCATTTGGAAAACATAATGCATCATCATGGTACCATGGAGTAAGAGCTCATGCTAGAAGATTTTTCATGGCTTGAAATACATATACACACATTCAAAGACAAGTAAAGCAAGCAATCATGCATGAGAGAAGGTGGAGAGAGCTACCTTGCTAGCATTTGTATACTTTTTCCTTAAGCCTTGAATCCTTTCCCTTGACCTCACACACCCAAGAAGGTAGAGATCATTCCTTTTGGCCTAGACACAATTTATGGAAGCCAATTAGGTTCATAGAATTAATTCAAAGGCCACACAACTTGCTTAGACTCTAACTTAGTCTATAAACCCCTTTATATTTCCAAGAATACACCTAATGAAGCAATACCCATCAAATAAATTCTAGGCTCTATTTTTTTCTTTCAAATATGATTTTTGACTCCTTTTAAGTCTCTTGGAGTCATCACACAATTAAAATAAAGTGCTTAACTACATGTTGCTTCTTTAGGTCATATTATGGAACATAAATCACCAAATCATTCTCTAGGCTTCCTAAATTTTTCCAAGGCTTCCTCTCATATTTATTCATCATATATGACTCAAAAATGGGCTTAAAAAAATTTAAAACTCTCCTTAGGTATGCTAACCGCTCCTGGCCAAACCTAGGAAGCATTTTGCTCTCCATGGACTTTGCTTTATTTTCTTGATGGAGGAAACACATGGGGAAACTTCTAGAGATCTTAGGAGCTCATTTAGACTCTCATTTAGACATAGGAATCAAGGTATCAAATCAGATTTTACAAAGAACATATAAAACCCTAGACTTTGCATCTTGAATTTTCATGGTTATTTGTTAATTCTCTTTGCATATTCTTAATCTCCACACCTTTTTTCCTAAGAATCACCCTTGGTTCTGCCTAAAAACCAATCCTTCCTAGGACTTCTTGAGTGGGGCGAAATGGTGGAGAAAGGGGAGGAAGAGATAGCAACTATGGAAGAAGAAATTACCTTATTTTCTTTCTTTTTCTCACTTAAATCTTGC
This sequence comes from Erythrophleum ivorense, assembly GCA_026724425.1. NCBI lineage: Eukaryota > Viridiplantae > Streptophyta > Magnoliopsida > Fabales > Fabaceae > Erythrophleum > Erythrophleum ivorense. The sequence continues at coordinate 35,320 of JAIUCV010002505.1, forward strand.
TTTCTTCAAGCTCCTCTCTTCAAATCAGAATTTTCACCTTAATTTCTCCCTTAAAATAGATTTGTAAACTTCATTTTAATCAAAGGAAATAAAGGAGAATGGAGGAGAGGAAGTTTGGATAGAAGAAAGCATGAAAAACTACCAAAATTTCATACCTTTTTGCTTAAATTTCTCCTCCTCTTCTTCTTCCTCTTGTGCATCTCATCCTATGGCTTCTTTCTCTAATTTAGGGCAGAAACATATGAGGCTACATGAGGGTGCGAGTGGGGCACCACTTATATATATAAGGGAAGAAAAAGAACTTTTCAAAAATTCTCGTTTTGCCCTTTGTTCTTGGCATTTTTGTTTCTAATTCATTTTAGCTCCTTTTTTAAAACCACTTTCTCCATTATGAATTTAGGTTCCCAATTTAGTAAAATGCCTTTGGAATCACTCAAATTGGAGCTAAAACCTTCCTGAACGAATCCGTTAAAGTTTGGGTATACCGACATTAGAAAACGTCCACTGAAGGAGATTTAACTATCCCGGGGCTTCCCATAGTTTTCAGGGCCTCTAAGAACCCCAGAAAACTTAAAATTTTCATTTAAAAAGCCCTCCTATATGAATTCCAAAATTTTCTCAAAATGACGAAAAAACCCTTACATTTTGTTAATGTTTTGTCATAATTTATTTCTTCATTCTAGCTCTATTTTTCTTTCTATTTGAGCTAGGATTCTTTTTCTTAGGAGTCTAGAATGCTTCCTAAATTTTTTGGGACCTTAACTAAGTCATTTTAGGGGATTTCTTTTTATATTTGATGAATTTCGTTTGTTGATGGAGAAACCGTACGTTACGTTTCTCACGTTTTCTCTGATTTTCAGATAACTAAATGTTATAATAGCAATCATATTTCCACATGTTAAAAGCCAATAACACCAGGAGAAGCCCATCCATAGCACCTACTCCCCAATTAGCATAACCAAGACTCAATACATCTAGGGTCTTATCATAATCCAGTGCCTAATCGAAGCACATGCATGGGTGATAGTCGCACCACAGCTTCACCATGGACTTACAAGGTCCAAATACAATACAATAGATAACCAACCAATTCATTTCAAATCATTCATGTGCAGCAAATATAAAATTAAAGCAGATATATGCATGGAATTAATATAATCCCAGTTACTTGTAGAATTTGGGAAACCAACAGCATTACCAAAATCCTCCTATAATCCAACATTAGAAAATTACCATTCTAAGTCAATCCATTACTATCCCTATTCATCAATTATGGCAACAACCTAATAGTAAAAGAATTAATCCATCAATACTTGCCTAAGGGACACTTACCCAGCCACCAAGAGACTCAATTTTGGATTTTGCCTTCCCTATCCCAAAAACTTTAAAATATCACCCTATATTATGGATATTTTCGCATAGAAATGGAGCTCATATCATAAGTCAGCTAATAGGGTCTCTAACTAGTAGAAAAAGCATCAAAATGAGGAGTTTATACTTACCTAACAGCATCCCTAGCGTCAACCTCCGAAATTTCACTATGAAAACACCAAATAACAAGTTTCAGATTTTAAGTGTGGGTGGAATGCTCTAAATGAAACATTAATCAGGTCAAAACGAAAAGAAAAAGAAGAGGATTAAGTTATACAACAACTACCTTGGCTGATTTTGAGCCTAGAAGTGAGAAATGGTGCAAATGTGACAAGAACCCTAGCTTCCACCTTAAACCTCTGAAATTTGCCTTATGTTTCTTGTGGTTCTGTAGAAAGAGGGGTCACTAAACCGATTTTAAGGTTTTAAGTTGGGTCCTACAAGGGTTATGGGTTAACCTATCAGCCCAAGGACCTATTGGGCTCCTATTAGTTGTTGGGCTAAGGTTTTTAATTTGTTGGGCCAACTACAAGAGTTCAGATTTTTAGTTGGGTTGGGCCAAGTTTCAAGAGTCCATTTGGTTTGGATCTACATAAAGAATATTGGGCCAATTATAAGAGTTCCTATAAATTGAGTCTTGGGCCTCTATCTTCTTAAACCAAATTAGGCCATTGCTATGTGGTCTCTCTTGGGCCAAGACTCACAATAGAAAGTTGGGTCTAAGTTCATTGGGCTTTCATTGGTCTTTATCCATAATCTTCTTAAATAAATTATGGGTATAAATGAAGCTTCTATCCCAATTGAATCTTAAATCCCTATTAATAATTTATTTTTCTCTAAATTCCCATTCATATGGTTTGCCTAATTATTTCGTAATAATTATTTTTAATTATGCCTAACCCTTGATTAACACCTTAATTAATTTTAGGGTATTACAATGTTGCTTCTAATACTGATTTGATTTAATGCATATATGTTGATCAATTTGAAGCATATGAAGGGAACTTACCCTTGGTTACTAAGATTTGTATCTCACCCCATTTTATGGGCTAACTATTTCAAGTAAAGGCCTTTCAGGTAAGGATAAAGGAAGCAAGTGCATGAACATCCATAAGTTGTGACCCTGTGTGGGGAATGTTGCACTTGGGTTGATCTAACTTAGGATAGATGCTAATTTTTGTTATTCTTTTGTATCGTATCATCATGTAATCATATTGCCAAGTGTAAGAGTTGTGTTTTGGTGATTTATGATGTATTTAATAGGGAGTTAGGCCTCATACAAATTTGGAACTTGATATATGCACTCATTTATATCTAATATGGAACCTTATTAGTATGGATATAAGACTCATTACTTGAAGTATGTTATTGCATTACCATGAATGATCATGTTAATGGTTTATAAATCTTGTTGTCAATAATTCTTGAATTTGTTGATGTATGATTGTTAGAGAGATTTAAAATCAATACTTTAGTCTCTAAGTGGATGTGTGTAATATCCAGTTTTCTAGAATTAGACTAAAATCGATCAGATTACAAAAGGAAACACCTAGAATGAAATAAAATAAGGCAAGCTAAAACTAGATTAATAAACAGAGCATCTAGAAATAAGGGTAAGGATCTAGAGGTGGCCTGAAATTAGAACAAAAATAGGTAAACAACTTAATATGGGACTCAAAGGCAAAAATCGTAATTTTAGGCAACTTCTTGGAAAGTCAAAGAAAGAATTTTTAAATGATAAAATTGAGCCCACTAGGGTTCTCAGAGCCCTTAAAAACCATGGGAAGCATTAAAATGGTTAAAACCCTCCCAATGTGAGTTTTTAGCAAAGGGTTGACCAAAAATTTGACCAGATGATTCGAGATAGTTTTAAACATCATAAAATTGGAAGAAAATGTCTTTAATAAACTAGAGGACCTAAATTTTCATATGGAAAAGATGGTTCTAAAAAAGAAACTAAAACAAATTCAAACGAATGAATGAAAGTGGATGGACATAATCAGTATTTTGGAAATTATTATAAAAATCTTCCTCCACCTTTTAATAAAGTCAAGTCAGCATCTCCACCCTTCCAAAATGACACTTTAGCTCAGAAATAGACCAGCCATGGCATCCAAGAGAGATGGAGGAGAGAGAAAGGAAAAATAAGCAAGAAAGGTAAGGAAAATGACATTTTTTTTCATATTCTTCCTTTTATAAATCTAATTCCTCTCCTTAAGAGCTTTCGTTTGATGGTTTTAGTTCTTTCAAAGGATCATATTTGTGGCTAGTATATGGGAGGAAGGAAGGAGTTAGAGGAAAGCAAGCTAACCGCAAGATTCTCCATCATATAAGAAAACTGTCAAGGTATGAAATCATGAAGGATTTTTGCAATTCCTTGCTTTTTCATTTGCTCTTTAGTTTGGCCAGCCATAGAATCATATGAAGGGAGTGTGTTTTGCATGGAAATAAGATAGGACCAATGATTTCAAAGCATGAGAGATAAGGATATGTAATTGGAAACAACAAAAATCCAATAGATTGCAATGTAGTAATTAGGGTTTCAAATGAACCATAGAAGAGTATTTTAGACCATATGAAACCATACTTAAGCTAAAGAGAAGTAGAGAATGTAATATCCAGCTCTTTGAAAATAAGAGAAAATGTGAGAAACATAACGTATGGTTTCTCCGTAAATGTACGAAATTCACCAGATACAAAGGAAAGTCCCTTAGATAGAGTGATTTGAGGTCTCAAAAAATTTAAGTAGCATTTAGACTCCTAAAAATGAGAATCCCAGGCTCAGACAGAAAGAACAATAGAGCTAGAATGAAGAAACGAATTTGGATGAAAAATTAACGAAACATAATGGCATTTTCATAATTTTGAGCAAATTTTGGAATTCTCACATGAGAGCTTTTTAAATGAAAGTTTTGAGTTTTTCAGGGTTCTCAGAGGCCCTGAAAACTATAGAAAGCCCCAAGATAATTAAAACCCCTCTGGTGGACGTTTTTTAATATTGGTTGACCCAAACTTTGACCAATTTGTTTATGAGGGTTTTAAATCCAATTTGAATGAAACCAAAAGCATTTTATGAATTAGAGAACCTAAATTTTATGATGGAAAAGACAGTTCTAAAAAAGGAGTTAAAATGAGCCTAAACGGAGCAAACAAGCACGTAGGGGCAAAATGGTTATTTTGAAAAATTGTAAAAGAGGCTTCTTAAGTAAGATTACACCTCATCACCTTCTCTAACCTTCAATTTGCAAAAAATTGAGCAGCCATAGCATGACATTAAGAGGGGAGAGAGAGAAGAAGTTTAAGCTTCCATTTAGGTAAGTAAACGGCTCTATTTCATCCCACGCGAATTAGGAAAGTTGTTCCTCTCTTTAAGAGCTCTCTAATGGTAGTTTTCTTTTCCTAAAAACTTGAAGATTCAAGTCTAACCCAAGCCAAAAAGGAACTCTTTTCAAGAAATCAATCGATGCAAAATAATCTACGCGAAGAGAGCTCCGTTTTAAGATAAGACTTTACTTAAAACACTTACAAAATCTTATGTTTCCAAGCCATTTAAGCTTCAATCTAGACAGAGAAAGTGAGGAGGATAGTTTTTCTTTATGTGTTCTTGATGGAACCAAAGGTTATGGAGTGTGAGGATTAAGAATATACAACTAGAATTGAAAAGGGAGCTTTAGAATGCAAGTTATGGAATTTAGGAATTTGGTTGCACCTAGGCTAAGATGAAGCTTCCTAGTAGTAATTTAAGTTGTCTAAAAATATATATGAGTTTGTAAGACACCAAGAGAGCCTCCCACATGCTCCTCCCATCAAAGAAATTAAAACAACTCTATTGGTGTCAAATGGAAGCATAGCCTCAGCCAAGGAGGGTTCATGCACCTAGGGAGTGTTTTAATTCCTTCCAAGCTTAGTTTTGCATCATGTATGATGAGAAAGTATGAGAGGAAGCATTGTAAAAATTTTAGAAGCCATGGATAGCGAGATGGTATCATAGGTTCCATATTATGGCTTAAAGAAGCAATACCTAGCTAGGCTTCTTGATTTGATTGTGTGAAGATTCCAAGAGGTTTAAATGGAGTCAAGAATCATAAATGAAGGGAGAGAATGGAGCCAAGATGATGTTTTCTTAAGGTTGCTTCATTAAGTGCATTATAGAGTCATAAAAGAGCCACATGAGTTCCCTAGCTTTTATAGTGAATGTATGGCTTTAGAATTTGATTCAAGAGTGTAATTGGCTTCCATATGATATGTCTAGGCTAAGAGAAACAAGCCTCCCATCATTGTGAGTGTGTGGCCAAGAGAGGGAGCATAATTCCAAGAGAAAAAGTGTACTTGTGTGGCAAAGGTAGCTCTCTCCACTTTTCTCTCATACATGAATGTATGCTTACCTTGTCTTTGGATGTGTATGTGTGTGTTTTAAGCCATGAAAAGTGTTCTAGCATGATTTCATATGCCATGGTACTATGATGATGTTTTATGCATTCAAATGATGTTTTATATGCTTGTCTTAGTTTGCTTGAGTGTGGAGAAGCCATGAACCCTCTAGCCATGGTGAGGATAAGCCAAGAACCCTTAAAATTAGTTAAGACAAAGTAAAAAGTTTCCCAAGAGTGATATTGAGTCAAAACCTCTTAGAGAAAATGGGTGAAGCAAGTCCAAAATCCCTAAGAGAATGGGTGAGGCTAATCCACTTACTTGGCAAGCCTATTTATGTTTTGTATGACTAGTTCAAATGCCAAGAATGCTTCTTGAATGATCCTACATGTCGTTATGCTCATGCATGCATTTCCAAGGCTTACATTGCATACTTCATGTGTGATTGAAAGAGAGATGAGCTATTGGGATTCTTTGAACCTCATTCCCTCCTCTCTAATGTCTTAACATGCAAGGTGGAGCAAATGAATATGGTAATGGAAGCCACCAAGTTAGAAGATAGGATATTGATATCAAGGTGTCTAGAATTGCCTAATTTTGTCTCTTTTGTAGCCATACCAATGGCATATGATGTAATCCTATGATGGAATTATTGTATAATCATTTAAACATGTGTAATTACTCATATGTATGATGTATGAATGAAGATTAATGCCATGTGCATGATATAGCATGATTTGGGTATGGAATGACAAAACTTGACATATGTATTCTTGTGTATATTATGGGGTGGATGAGTAAGTTTGAGAAATCTGGGTTTGTTCACCTTTGAGACAATTTTAGAATGTCATTTTGGTGCATTCCCACATGCTCAAGTGGTCATGGTTGCCTTGGAGCTCAAAATGGACCATTTGGACCCTTTGTAAGACTTAAAAATGACCATTTTACAACCCAATATCAAGATCTAACCAAATGAATGAATTTGCTCATGAAATTTGGCACACATATAGATCTTATCTAGAGCTTTTTGGGAAGCTAAATACCAAATTATTTGGAGCTCTGTGGAATTAATTATGAATTTTCAAAGTTGGCATTTTTCTGTTGAATTGATACAGACACTGTTCATATGGTCAAAAATTTAGGTTATGTCATTCATAGGCCAAATGATGTCCAATGCATATGACCTTTTACAAGCATAAACTAGACATGATAAGATTTCCATGGCTATCAAGATCACCCCAATTGGACCTCTGTGTAGAGAGATATAAATTTTTGAAGTTGGAGGTCAGTACCAAGAACAATAGTCAACCTTTGGTACTATTACATCAATTTCTGTTGATTAAAAGCCTCTTTCGTGTCTGAATTTATTTGAAATATAAAGTAGACATCTGTAGCTTTCCAAAATAGTATAGTGTCCTAATTTTAATTTTTCTAAAATTAGTTATGATTTTTCAAATTTCAGGCACAGAATCTGGAAAATTAGTCCGAGGTTGCACCATTGTATTTTGTGTATCTACTCCTTTTACCCGAGATATAGGCCACTCCTTGAGCTTATTATGAGTTTTATTTGTGTATTTAAATATAAGAATGAAATCGATGAGTCCATATGGCTCACGAAACATCGAATGAAAAATTTACCCATAACACGACGTAATTTAATTGCATTTTATTATGGCTTTTCTTTAAGAATGTCATGTGCTTCATGGAAATAAGCTTGTAAATGGTGGATGATGAACTATATAAATATGGTGCTACAGAAAACATAGCCATGCATCAAAATCCAAGAAGGAAGCAAAAAAAACTCTCATTGGCTCTTTTTATGAAGTGCGTCTCAGCCTAAAGCTAGATGAACCACCTAGGGAGTGCTTTCATGAATTCTAAGGTTTTAAGCGGTCTACATATGAGCAATAAACACTAATGGGACCATTAGAATAAATTTAGGAGCCGTATTTTGTAAAGTGAAAGTGTAAGGTTCATAAAGGGCCTAATGAAGCAATCTAGTGTTAGCCATGTTTTGGCTTACATGTGATGGCCTTACTGAGTTCTATTAAAGTCTTATGGCTTATATCAAGAGAGATCTTGAGGCCTAAGGATTGAATTATGAGAGTTTCCTCTTAAGGCACTTAAAGTAATTTAAATTTGTATGTTAAGCATTCATAGGCTTATGTAGTAAGGAAACGAATTATAATGAGCTCTAATGGGTTGCCTTGCATTTCAATGAATGTGTTTAGGCCAAGCAAAAGCAACTCTATTATTTTGTGTATGTGAACCCGAGAAGCATGTAAAGAAAAGCAAGAACAAGTGGGTTATGGTATCTAGAACCTCTACAATTCTTTAGGTAGCTTTCTCTCCACTTCTTACATGCAATTGAGTGCTTGAATGTGTTGATATGCTTGTGTGTGTTGTTAATTGATACTTTCATAAAGTATGACCCATTATGTTTTCATATGAGTGTTATGAGCACCTTATGTTTATGAAAAGTTTATGTGATAGCTTCTAGCTCCTAAAGGCATGGAATTGAGCGTAGTAGCTTTTCCTTGGCCCTAGGTTGAGATTGGTAAAGCCCAGCTAGTTTTATGATGCTTTCATAGCTAGAAACAAATGAGTCTTCATGTTATATGATGCATATGATTTACATGTTACATATGCATAGCATTCTTGCACCACATACATTGTATTCACTCATAGCATTCTTGTGTGCATTGAATTAGATGAGTTTATGCTACTGAGATTCTCCTCGAATCTCACCCTCATGCTCCCACTAACCATTTCAGGTTTATTAAGCCAAATCAAGGAAGATGAAAATATTATATATTAGGAGTTATATGCTAGAAGCACTATAGATGCTAAAATGTAATTTATGTATCAAGAATGGCATGGACAATGTATTATGAAACTTACAATGTAAATAGTCCAACTTTTGGCAAGTGTGGATGTATGACTCGACCATTATGTATGGATGATGATTACTTATGTATTTAATGATGTTTATGAATGGAACCAAGTATTTGAGTATGAAAACATGTATATTAGTTATGTGAATGTATGATTTGGCAATGAATAGCTAAGTTGATGTATGGGATGCTATTAAAAAGTATGTGTCAATTAGTTGTCAAGGGGTTAAATTTTGATCCAAGTCTTTTTTGGCATGATATGGAATAGTTAGAAAGGTAATTTAGATGATTAAAACTTGCTCCAAGTGGAAGAATTCCATTTGGATGCCAAATGACCCAAAAGGATACCAAGGTTAGACATAAAAAGACCCTAAACAACTTTTATACCCAAAGTGGCCCAAATGACTTAGTTGGAGTTTGAGATTTGGCATGCACATAGATCCTTAAGAGAGTTTTATGTGAGGCTAAGAACCATAATTTTTAGAAGTCTACAAAATAATCCATGAATTTCCAAAGTTCTAGAAATTATGCAAAACAATCCCTAGTACTGTTTATATGGTAGTTCTAGTTTTTAGTGGATTTAAAGAGTCAAGTGAACTCCAATGCTCATGAAATTTTATAGGCATATAGGTAGCATTAAAATATTTCTAGGCACTAAGTTTGCATGAAAAGGAGTTGTATAAAGGAAGTTATGAATTTTTGAAATTAAAGGTCTGATGATATCTGAACACTGTAGCAACATATGATATGCCATGTTTTTTATAGGCCAAATGAGCTCAACTGCTCATGAAATTTTACAAAAATATAGATGATATTATAAGATTTCCATGTCCAAAAAGATCACTTAAAATAGAGTTGTGTAGCCTAGGATATGGAATTTTAAAATTTAGGTCTGTTATATGCCCTCCTTTTTGTAACAGGTTACTATTCTAATGGCTCCAAGATGGAGGTGAGAATAGCCTTGACGGATCCAATGAGAAATGAAATTAGTAGGGATTTCCAGAGTAACATACTATTCAGCTTGGGTAGATTGAAGCCCACACTAATCTAGTTTAATACCTTGGACTATTTCTTTTACTGGAGGGTCTCGAGGAGAAAGGAGTCTCCGGATAGAGTGGGTAATGGATCGATTTTGATGATAGAGGTGGCAAGGAAAATGAATTCAATTTCACCTAAAATTTTTATAGCATGTAGCTCACATCCTAATCTTTGCATAGACACTAAATTTGCATGGTTTGGAGCTATATAGCTCAAGTTATGAATTTGCAAAATTAGGGCAGATTTTGGGCTTATGCTGTCATTTTGGGTTCTTGACTTTTCTAAGGGGTTCCATGAGCTAAACAAGATAAAATGAGTAGGACCAAACTTTTTTATGATAAAAATAAGTTAAGAAAAGGAAAGAATGAAATTTGGACCCTTATAGCTCAAAATGACCCTTAAGTGGCCCAATGTAGGTGTTGAAAACTTATGAAAGAATGTGAATTTTTGCTTGAAACTCCATAATTGATATGCATGAGTTGCTTAGATAAGTTGTAGAGGATAAAGGGCATCAAACTTTGCCATTACAAGAGTTGAGATAATATCTTGTTAACAAGGTTGAGGATCTTATCGATAAGATCTTATATTCTGCAATGTAAAATCTGAGGCCTTGTCAATAAAGTTTTCTGGTAGTAAGTACAAGGTTCTTTGACATAGTAAGTTATAGCACATAGAATGTAATGGTGTGACAATGTGGGGGTATGCTTGGCAATTTATCTAATTGGTTGCCATTAAAATCTTACAAATTAAAGTAAAATGACCCTAGGATGTTGCTTGAAGGAAGTCTATTATGTGTAGGATGAAATTTTGAGAGTTTAGATGCAAAAGAGGGTTGAGCCA